>JASANG010002804.1:0-65502 GCA_030248215.1 Enoplolaimus lenunculus
AACATTTATAACATATATGCGCAATGCAAAATCTCCACAAGACGTGAGAGCCTACTCGGGCTTGAGCGTCAAGCTCCTATAGCTCAGTGGTCATCGTAAACGCCTCCCACCCGTGAGACTGGAGTTCGAATCTCAGCTTGAAAATTCATCTCATATGAAATTGAAAATATTCATGTGAGAAAGGGTTAATAAAAATGCTAAAAATTTCACTACTAAATTGTCTTAACTTCAGACAAAAGTTATCGAAGCCGGTGGTATATCCCTAGGTTCCAGCTATTATCTGTCATAGCGATATTGTTTCTAATTAAACACGCTGGAATTGTTCTTAATTTTGTTTTAGGGCATGTGTAAGTTTAAAGCTCAAGCCTTCGCATAAGCATTATTCTATTAACTTACCTGGAACAAACTTCACCAAAGCATTCAAATAATGAAATCCGACCCGTGCAGTTAGAGTAATCGATTTATAATTAAATTTAAAAATTTTACCTTGAATAATTATGTCTGTTATTTACATTTTCAGGTGGATCAGAACGGCAACTCGTCCACGCTTCGCGCCGATGACGCCCTCGTTGCTAGCGAGCTTGTACCTCCACATGCCCCCACCATGGACCCTCCTGCAGCGATATCTCACCGCACAGAACCGTTTCCAACCCCTTTGCCCAAACCGATGTCCCAAATCGCAAAATCAAGTCCGATCAAAAATGACTTACCCCAGCTAGTAACAGAAGTAACATTTCCCATAGCTGGAACCACCTCCACAGCGCCTCAAACTGCAACAGTTCTCGCACACGATTACAATTATGGGGCGAAATCGCGAGATGATGTTCGTAAATTGTTCCGAGCTTATTCTGATGAAGAATTTCCGAACGCTAATGACGGGATGCCAGCGGCGATAGGGGGAGGGACACCGGAAGGTAGCCAGGGGACTGGCAGAAGGCCGTCAGGGGCGCCTCGCGACCGAGGGTCAACTCCGGAAAAGAGCGCAAGGGAAGAAGCTGAAGGCGACGACGTTGAACCAGCGGTGTTGAGTGGGTCATTAAAAAGTGAGCATGATTTGCTAGCGTTGGATGAGTTAGCAGAGACACAACGTTAATTTGTTTATTTTTACTATTTTGATCAACGCATGTTAATTATAGAGCCTGCTCACTTTGAGACAAGGAGACTGTGAGTCTAGGTTATAACTGAAACTTTCACCGTTTGCGTTTGACCAAACAAAAATAAGGTCTTGCATGGGAATGATTTTCTAAGATTTGTCCGCTCATGCCGACCAGCCTCCCTTGTCTCTGTCTGTTGTTGCTACATTGTTGCTGTTTTTTCAGTCATAAACTCACTAACGAATCCAGAGGAGGGCGGGGGGTGTACGCCCCCCTGCCCAAATTTTTTTTGCGATAAAATGGTAAGGTCTATTTTAGCTTACAAATTTTATGTTTCAATATTATGAATATTGTGTTGTATGTACGATCATTTTAGTTAAAAAATTACATAATACGCTACCTCAACTATTTACGCCCTAGCGGCGGATACAACGAAGCTCATCGAATGGCCATACCGACCCAGTCAAAAAATTCTCTCCCCACAAATCACCCATGCATAGCTGAGGGCCATAACAGCAGTATAAGCACCGTCGGGCGACTGCAAAAGTGTCAAGAATAAGCCTGCCGCTAAGTCTAAAGCTAAATACAAATCTGTGCGCAAGCTTAAACATAAGCCTATAAGCGCCTAAAGCCTCACAGTCTGCAGGTCCATTGGTGTCACTTTTGTAAAACAGCTGGAAACATCACATCATCATATTCTGGTCAAGTTTGGATTGTAAAAAATGAAACACTTTATTGGCACCAAAAGAAGTATTGCATTCAGTAATCGTGAAAAGTAGTTAAGTATTATATGTATATATATTTGCAACACAAATTATAATAAACAAAATAAATACAGCAGGCAGATTAGTGTAGGCAACTACTTTGTTATGTGTCCTATAATTTTTATAAATCGAGCTTAATGAAATAATTTTGGCGTTTTGGCTCTAAGTTTTAAAATGTAACATAGATATGAATTTATCCTTTGACAGCCAGCATCCAAATAATATTCCACTTTTCTGCTATTTTTGCATCCGAATAGCACAAAAATTACTATGTTATATACATTATATATGTATATATATTTACACATATATATAAATATATATGTATATAATTTATATATGTATGTGTATGTATGTATGTATGTAGGTAGGTATATAATTGGCGAAACCAGAGAGCCTTAGGTCAGTTGAGCTAAGTCTGTACGTTTCTTTACTCGTTTCTGTTATATATACCAAACATTTATTTACTCTTCAATATTTTAGAATTGATACTAATCGTAGTTGAGCTGGTATATTTTTGGTGTTATAAATACATCAGCCGATGAATATATACACTACTCCAGAAGTATTAATTAAATACATATGCAAAGAAAGTAAAAGAAGCACGAAATTCAAATTCAGGATACATTGGTACTATTTTCGTCATTAAAATCGGTCAGGCGGCATCTTCAACTCTGATCGACTGTCTAGAACCTCATTGGAGGAGATGGACCAAAAGGATTCCGACCTGAAGTAGTAATTTTAGCTTTGGCATTCTTTATTGGCATAAAACCAGAAGCCGAATCGTTATTTTGGCCAAACCTTTTTGATTTCCCCTGTTTCTTCTCCACCGTGTCACGCGGCATTTTGCATGACGCTGTTAGCACTGCTCGGTTCGGATTGGTCGAAACGAGCTCAGATGGTTTGATTACGGGTTCTCTCATTAGTTGTTTGATTTGATTCGCATTTTCTGCTGATGGCAAGGTGGTTTTCGTTCTTGGAGTTGTTAGCGTTGCTTTTGCTGTTGTTCTAATTTTTGGAGGCGACAGCAAACGTTCAAGTCGTTTTTGATTTTCCGGTGAATTTGTGGTTTTCACAGAATAACTTAATTTGGATCCAATTTTGCTAGAAGTTTCAGGCAAAACTTTTGCTTTTGTAGGTGTTGCGGCTGCGGCATTGCTTTGAAGTTCCGATGGTCCCGATGATCTCCTTGATACTGCAATTGGCATAGCAAGCTTGGACGGCGGCCTGGTTCTTTGAAGTGGCGTGTTTGGTCCATTTCCTTGCGACCATTGCGCATTCACATCAGACGTACAAGTCTGCCGACTCAAGCTTTGTTTTGTTTCCAGTTTTCTCTTTTCTTCTCGAGCTTTCATTGCCATAAGTCGTTGCTCCGCTAAAGAAGCAGTTTGCCTTTTCGATTGAATATGTCCTTTTGAGTTCATCGTTAGGTTGTTGGATATATCCGGGGATGCTCTACTGGATGATGTGTTTTTCAAGGAATTAATCCTAGGTCTCGTCTGGTCTAGGTTCTTGTTGCGCTGTAGGGGTTCTTCTGCGCTTGCCGATTTTCGAACATGTGCCGAGTTTCCCGGATTTCGAAGACCTGATTTCAATCCAAGATCCACAGCTTTCAAGGGATTGCTTGGTCTCACAGATTTGGTTCTGCTAGTCAAACGTGAGGTTACGGATAGGTTTCTTACTGGTTCATATTCCTGCTTTGATGAATTGCTTGTAGTTGAAGTTGTCGTTGACGTTCCGCTAAGTGATTTTTGGACTGAGATCTTATTTCGTGATGTTGATGGCATTGGAAACGAGGTGCCCATGTATCGGACTTGGATACTTCGGCTGGCTGGCGCAGAATGACTAGATTTTTCACCATTACTCGTTGAGGGTTTTGTTTTCGATCGAATTTGTTTGCTATTGCTGCTCGCTGCATTATGATGGTCGTTGGATTTCGCGCCAAATATGGGTTGTCCGGTGGAATCGGATTTGGTGCTACTTGTTTGATTCTTTATATTTTCGCCCTTGTTGCGATTATTATTATTATTATTATAATTATTATTATTATTATTATTATTATTATTATTATTATTTTCATTCCTGCTAGCTTTTCGTAATGGTGTTCTAGTTGCTTTTATGGATTCGGAGTTAGGCGTCTTGACCGCTGTTTTGAGTTGAGCGGGGCGAGAAGTATTCGTACCAATAGGAAGTTTTCTAATTGTTGAACCAGGCATTTTGTTTGCAATTTTTGTACCCACAGGATGTTTCGCACTTGATGTCTCTCGAATTGTCACAGGAATGCGGTTGTTTGCAGATAATTTCGTTTCGGCAACACATTTTGATGTTATCACGATATCACTGATGTTATCCTCACAATTCGCCGTATTCATTGTTGCAGTAGCATTAACCGGTGATAATTGCTGAAAGCTTTCATCCAGCGCAAGATTCGCTTTGCTCGATTCAATTTCAAATACCTCCATTTCACTAGGACGTTTTGCCGAACAATAAAGAAAGTCGCAAACGCCATCAGGCGGCGTTGGTGGCAACACAATCAGCGGCAAAATCCCGGTTGAATACTGTGGCATAGCTACTTGGTGCTCATCTTCCAGAGAATTAGCTAGCCCATCAGTGCGCGCTAAACTAGCTACCTCGTCCGCGCGCACTATGTTAGCTACCTCGCCAGCGCACGCCAAGCCAGGCTGGCCGTGCTCGCTAATTGCAGTAGAACTGGTACAAGGATTAGCAACTCCGGTGTTGCTTGTACCACTACTACTGCTAGTACTCATCGCTTCCTGACCGCTTGCAAGTGAAGACCTTTGAGACCAACTGTCCTCATCGTACCCCTCATCTCGTTCGAGTCCTGATTCTTGCCCCCCGGATGATTCAACAAATGTTCCAGCTATGGCGTGTTTAGCTGGAACCGAACACGTAAAAAGATTTCTTTCTGATTCTGAAGCTGAGCTTGGCTTTTCGATTTCAAGCGTAGTTGTTACTGCTCCAAAATTACAATGGGAAGGAAAATCATAGCAACTCTCCGGAGAAATAGTTTTGTCGTTGTTGCCTGGGGACACCGAATTTTCCTGCAGGCTGCTCCTGTTAATAATCGTGGCGTTGGTTGAAAAATTTTGGGGCACGTTAAACGATGCCGAAACAGATTCTGTCGAGCTGGACGTAGTTGTGATGCAGGTGGGTGAATATCCTGAAAATAAATTAAAATGTTTAATTAAAAAGCAGACTTAAATTAATACTTTATAACAGGCTGATTTTAGATTTTATGCACCCGGTATGTAACGTATGACTGACACAATGGTATAAATAATTCTGAGCGTAAAATCAAATACATAGCTAGTAAATATTTTCAGTTCCCTTTATGAACCAGTGCGTATAATTTTACCTCTTGCACTGTTCCTCCACAGGGGTAGGCTTAGGTTAGGTTTAGGCAAAATCGTGATTAAACCTAAACTGAAAACAGAATGAATGTTTTATTCAACGTATGATATGAGATATTGTACCACACCTCATACAGTTAAGTACCGTGCTACAACCACCACACCTTTCGGCTATAACTGTTCAGCACATCTGCGACACGGTTAACGCACGCCTCAGCATATCTTAACCGTGGCGTGTAGGGAGTTGCCAGGATATACACGTGGGTGTAAAAAATTTTTGTATGGGTGACCAAAATTTGTTAGAAGTTTTATGAGCAACCCATTGCCCTCTCTGCTACCGGCCGCTGCTAATCTCACTTTATTCAAGAAACCAGAGACTGCTTGTTCTGGCGTCATGGTACAAGTCATTCGTAGCACGGCATATTGTTTTTTCGATATACAAACGTGCGCTGCTAAGCTTGTTTCAAGCGTGTGGTGCACTCGAACATCGCTGTCGTGCTGAGCATGTGTCTCACGAACTCGCATAACACACTTGCGCAGAACTCGTGCTATCGCACTCGCTCCATACTTGTGCGTCCACTCGTTCTTTAATATTCACTTGCAAATCAAGACAGCGGTGCTTTCACGTACGTACACTCCCATTTTAACGCATCGCAGCACCGTGCGTTCATATTACAAAAAACGTAAAGTCGTTCTACAAAGTAACCATCCCAGGTTACGGATAGTTACCAACCATTTCTGGCAACTCTATACATAATTACTGTAGTGACCCGAATAAGAGGGGGCTGATATTTATTTGGCCTCTCCAGAAGGTACCCCCCTTGTTATTCGGTTACGGACTGTAATTTATTTTTTACCCGCCCCCCCTCCGCCGTCCTTCGTTAATGATATATATTCGGTACTGCAACTATCCGTTGAATTAAACGTTTAGGGCGATAATGCAAGGCTATACTTGCAAGGCTATACTTAGGAATGTACTTTCAAAATTTAAGTACATACGCTTTACAGTTTCGAACTCAAATTATTTTGGCCTGGAGTCCTTTATGCGCTACAATTAGGGATAATTGACGTTTATGGACTCTCATTAGGGTTTAGGGACTCTATCCGCTTACGGACTCTTATTACGGATACGGACTCCAATTGATTGGTACTCAAAATGGAGAGCCCCTCTTATTCGGTTCAATACAGTACCTAAATCTAATTACAGTCAAATGCGACACCACCTCAAATTCAGTGTAGAGTTCATGCAATACTGTAGATAGAATGCTACTTAGAAACAGACAACTGTGTATAACTATAGTACATTTCTACGGTCTACCGCAATAATTTAGTGAACACTACGCAATATTTGGGTTTACTATATACTAAAATGAAATGGTTAGCTAGCGAAATTCAAAAACCACATTTTCCGAGCATTTATCGAAATTAAGCACTCGTTCGAAGTAAAGACTTTTCTGCAGCCATCTCAGCTTGTAACAAAAATCTCCTCGTTTCTATTTCGTAGAAGTTTATAACATCTAGAGGCAACAGGGAATTTCTTTAATGTTCCTCCATAAAACACTCCCCCCAAATAATGATAGCATTAATAACATAGCCCTAAGATTAGGAATGGGTTCAGTTTCAGCCTGAGCGTAAGCTTATGCTTCAGGACCCCAATGTTACTTTTAGGGCCGTAACAGTAGTGTATATATAAGCATATTTCTAATCCTAAGCGTAAAAATTACCTTATACCTAAGCCTAAGCCTAAACAAGACAATTTATGTAAAGCTTTAGCTTATTGCATTGCAGTCCCGCAGAAAAACGTTCCGTTTCCTGGTCTTTTGATGAGTCGGCTCGAGAACGTATTATACAGCAATGTGGACAATACTTTTGCCCTAACACTAATGTGAGGCAAAATATGAAACAAATACCAGTAATAAGAGTTAATAGTGAAGCTGGTAAAATTATTTATTTTATAATACCTAACCTAGAGAAATTTCGGCATCAAATTCTCTATAGATACACCATTGTATACGGTCCGGTTTCATAAGCTTTCTAGCTTTAATTTGTTTAAATGTTTGTATTTATTTAAATACGGAGTTTTCTGATCAATATTATTAAAGCTGGAATATGCAAAATAGATTCTTTCTTCGTGCAATATGGTTTTTGCGACAGTTTCCATGGGCTTAGTCTTGCTTTATAACAAACATGTTGAACATATGATAACTCGATCGCATTTCAAAAGTTGCACCTGCGTGCAGCTGTGTTTACTAGTTACTACTATAAAAGGCAGTAAATCTGACTAAATCTATATTTTCTACACCGGCTACGGCGCTATAACATAGCTAAACACGCGTACAACTATCGCTAGTCACTAAGACACAATTCTAATACTTACACCATCGCTTTATATATTTGAATCTTTAAATATATTCATTCTAAGCTGAAAAGCTTGAAAATGTCAGATCATTTGTTGTTAATTCTCAAGGAAATGGCACACATTACAGAGCTCTGGTAAAATTCTTCCAGCATTGGTAATGGGCTTGGGCAAATAGGTCTACAAAATGAGTCCTGACGCCGCAGGGAGTTGAACACGAGTGGTTGACATAGCGGCGTAAGATGAAAAATGAACCAACGGAAACCTTAATTTATTCTTTAAAAACCACACCTACTTCGCGATTAATTCATAAGTTCTGGAGTCACAGATTGACTTTCTAGGATATATTTAGCTTCTATAGTCAGGGTGTAGCCGGATATCCGTTTCTGTTTCCTTTCCCGATAAAAATCGGTATCCGTTTCCGTTTTTGATATAGAAACAGCGCAAATTTTGTTATTTTTACGTTCAAATTTGGCTATAAATCACGTATCTATCTCGCAATATTTCGTTACAGATTTGCTGCAACTGTACAAGTGAAATAAAACGACTAAATTCGTCCAAAATCTTCAAAATTTCGGTGTATCGTCCATTTTTTCCATAAAATTTTTGAAAGACCTGTGAATATTTGCACACCTCGACTGTGTTGGCAGAAAAATAAAACATGTTTGAAACTAATCAATATCCGTTATCCGTATCCGTTTCCGTTATTTTTACTATCCGTTTACACCCTGTCTATAGTAAAGTAATCATAATTTTTAAACTGTTTCAAATAGCTAAATTGAAAAATACCAGATATCCATCATTCGTTGCCATAATGACACATTTCTTAGTTTAAACTTGAAATTTAAAAAAAGATTAACTTATTCAGGTTTATAATTTAAAATTCAAAATTAGAAAATGTACCTCTTCCAGTTTCAACAGCTCGCGTTGCGATCGTGCTAACCGGTATGAACGTAAATTCAGCGCTTAACGTGTCGCTATCTTGTGATCCGTCTGAGTGATTTTGACTCCCAAACCGTATTTCTTCAGCCTCTACCTCGCCGTTTTGGGCTTCCAAATCTGAAATTTCCTCTACCGACAGTAATTTTGTCTGGTTTTCTTCTAAAATTGGTCCATCTGTGGTTACCGAGTAGTTAACTTGAAGTCGACCACGAGGTGTCGTTGACTCAATTTGACTCGAGTCTGTCCGAGTTGACTCAACAACTGTTGAATCAACGCTCGGCGAGCCGTCAACTTCAGTCGAGTCCTGCTGTTCGTCGTGACACGAGTCGTCATCTGACTCGCGTCCGAGACAAATCACGGCAACTGTACTCGAGTCGCCGACTATGAGTTCGTCAGTCTCGGGTCGACTTGCATGGTCCTGATAAGCAGACTCAATTCGAGTCGAGTCGACCCTAGTTTTGAACTTAGCTCGAGTCGACTCTGCTTCACTGCCACTGTCGCCAACGGCGATGCGACTTTCCGCTGGACTTGTCTCACAACTGACACCAGCGTCACCGTTACCAGTCGAGTCATCACCAGCCAGACTCGAGTCGACTCGACTGCTAACAATGCTCGCGCTACCACAACTCGTCTCTTCGATACCAGAGTCGCGTTGTGAGTGGCAACCGGTGTCTGCTGGAGACCTAGGACCGCCTGAGCGTCCACCCGAAGGCCAAGCTAGGGTAACAGCAACGTCAGAGTCGCAGGCGAGACTTGGGGCCGAAATTTGAGGGGAGATAACCACAGTTAGACTGGGTATATCGTCAGAAGAAGCAGTGTCAACTTCTAAGAGTTGGGGTTGCCGGAATTCCACTTGCCTCAAATTGGGTTCTGGCGTCAAATTATTTTGTAGGTTGATCTCAAAGTCCTCAATAACAGATTCCGTAGAAATCAGAGTTGTTTCACGGTTAGACATTGTGGAGACAAAGGTATCTTGGCTGGTTGATTGACTAGAGTTTTCTAAATGAGCGTTAGGTTCCGGTGCAGTAATCATGTGATCAATTTCAATTTTAGACCGTTCGCAGTGTCTCACGACCTCGTCATATGCATTTAGACATTCGTGAGTGCCGGTGGACTCTATTTTAGTTTCGTCTAAATTCGAATCTAAGCTTGGTTTACAGCGGTGGTCTTCTGTTGAGTTTCGCTGACTGAAAGCTGTGGTATTGCGATGCCGAGCTGTAAGTCGTCGACCTAAAAGTGAGTAAAGTATAGAGAAATCCTTACTCTAACATTCTTCGCAAGATTGTTCTTTACAAAAATATAAAGTTAATCTGATTTATCCACAAATCAAGTAAAAAATATAAAATAAAATTGACAATCTTAACGCGGATGTATATTAGAAGTTTGAGTACTAGACGTGTTCATTAGACAACTACATAGCTAGCATGGTGTAAATAGATATCCATTAAATAACGAAAATAAATTGTACCGCAACGCGAATAGAAAGCGGATATTTAAATATCAATGCTTAAAAGATGTCTTATTTTTCTGGCAATACAACTACAGCATTCAAATATTTACCGACTACAACGTTATAAGAAAAATATTGAATGCACCAAACCTTTAAGATATTGGACTGTTATTTTATTTTAGTTCAAACAGTGATTTTCGCTACTTTCATAATAGACGCAAAAACGGCTACGGATTTTCATAGGAAACGATCATACGGTCATACCCTGCTCGCTGGAAACATATAATTTTCATACCAATAATTTTTCCTGAACTGTTGGCAGTGGTATAAAGCATTTGCTGCTGTTGTTGGTTTTGCTTCTCGATACTATTCGTCAACAAACTATCAAGATCCATATTGTTCCCAATACTCCCCAAACCTCCTCTGTCCTTTGATTGACACGCAGAACTTGGCTTAGCTCCAGTGACCACAAATGCCCGTTGTATTTGCGATGGACTATTTTGCCTCTTTCTTCTGTCTAATCCAGTCTCTGATTGTTGTCTTTTAATTTCAATAACACTGCCTTTCATTCCTTGCTGAGAATTTTTCGTTTTTGAGTCCAGATCATTTTTCGAAGACGCCACATTTTCTTCCGACCGTTGGCTGGTCAAACTGACACCGCTGATCGGTCCGTTCGCTACCGTGTCATACAACATTTTGCCTAGACTTTCGTTTGACGAATTGACCAATTGTAAATTTGCAGTACAATCGTTAACAACGTGGGACGGCGGTGGTGAAGTTGGATTGGTCGGAGAGCTATATAATCGGCCCCGAATCCCGTTGCTCGGAATGGTGTTATGTTCCCATACAGGCTTGTGCACTTCGAGGGGAGCAGATTTCTTGGGAGGGTCTTCGCTCATCAATTGATTTACCCGTTCTCGCCATGGCACCGCTGTTGGTTCCAGTTGTGTTTGTTCACTGGTGTTTGGTTCCTGTCGTTGTTCTTCGCTGTCTCTTCCTTTCGATGACGTCACCGACTGCCCTTGCAAACCGTCAGGTTTAGCCATGTCTCCCGCAGGTGTCACTAGAACCCCTTTCCCGCGCTCAGTAGACAGTCTGGAGTCGTTCGCGTCTCGTTGTAAACGTATTGAATTCAACGAGCGTCGAGTTGAACTGAACCGTGACCCAACAGGTGCCGGTGATCCTGATCTGTTTGCGGGACTATCAAGGCATATCCCGGCGGTTCCGGATTGGTCCATTAAAAACGTGAGCAAGCAATCTTTTGACGATGTCACACCTGAATTTCCAGGCGTCAGCACGGATTGCGAGGGTGAATTCCGGGCGGTGGAAGCTCTAGCCTGCTGGGTTGCGGGTTTAAAGTAATGCCGTAGGGTAATGTCGTCGATATTTGTGTAGTCTGAAACGCTGCTATAAGAAGAAGCTAAAGTGGTGTCGCTGGAGTTCACTGGGGATGGCGTGTGTTGTGAAGAGCTTGGAGTACGTTTCAGCGATGGTAGAAAGTCTGAAAAAAATAGAAACTGATTGAAACAAAATCTGAAGGGACAAATGAAAAAATTCGCTTACGATTATATTTTTTTATTTTTACGTCAATCATTTTTAAATACTGAATTTTATCGTTGTCAACACGAAATGGTCTTAACGGTACAAGAATTTAACATTTAGAAGGTGGTAATAGTTTCAAGTGTTAGCTTTGGAAGATTGATAGGCTAAATTTGCTAACACAGCTTCGATTTTTGAATTCAACTATCAAACATTTATTAACGAACATGTGGGTACACCTATACCGATTACTAAGCTTTCAACCTTAACTTCATGCGCTTACCGTTATGACCATTTTTCTTTGCAATTCGTTGTTCCTTTAATTTTTTCCGCATTTCAGCTTTTTCTTGTTGTTTTCGGCGTTCGTTATTTTCCTAAAAACACCAAAACAATATTCGTTACACAATTATTTTGAACGTAACGATTTTCGGCTAAAAATAAACTTTATTTAGCGTTATTATCTGGAAAAAAATGTTAACACTGCTCACAGAGAGCAGGTGATCTGAAAATTTAAGTTTGATATCTTGCTGTGTTGAGCGCAGAATAATATTCTTTGTTCTCGCCGCAACATAAGAACAACCATAAGAGCCAGTAAAACTGATCATTGTAAAAAAATTACTTAAAAACTGCTTGTTAGCAATGTTTAACAGTGCTTAAACGACCTTATAATCCAAAACAGTTAACTTAAACAGCACCCCAAAAAAATGCCACATATTTAAAAATTATAATAAAAACTTTTAAACTATAAGCAATATTTATATTTTTCAATCTTTACCTCAACAGCTTTGCTAAACCGTTGTATAAATGTATAAAATAGTCGAAAACATTCTTCAAGTTTAAATGATGTTACGTCTTCACAGAAAAACTGCGCGAGATCCACCCGAAGCCTTTCTACTTCGTTAATGTTATTCTGTAACGTGACGAGTTCTGTTTTGGCAAACTGAAAATAGGAAAAAATGTAAATTTTTATTAACTTTTGTAACCATAACAAAGTACTAAAAACAAGAATGACAAGAGTATGCCACTCTTAGTGTTCCGCATTGTACAAAATGTACCACCGGGCGTTGCATTTTTGGCCGGCTCCCTTATTTAGAAGCGGGGTCGGTATCACATGCAATACCTGTAAAATAAAATGTACGCGGAGCATTTCTGGTGCCGGATATATACAGTGCTGTGGTTTTCACACGTTGTACCCCCTTCTAAATATGGGGAGATCGGTCATAAACGCAACGAGTGCCGGGTACATTTCGTACCATGCGGGACCCAAAGAGTTACATGCTTTGTATCATGCACTCTTGGTACAACTGTTTGCTTTCAATGCTGTACCTTAAGCAAACGTGGCTCAAAAAACAAGAAATCGGTAGACGCATCCCTGAAATAGCTGTATTGTAGAGTAAATTTTGCTCTGGAAATTGTAAAAAAATTGCAGATACAACGCAAATTAAAACTCATTTTGCGCCTTGTGCGATGCAAACGTTGCCAACTTAAGCTCGTGTATAGATCAGGGGCGGACCGTTTTTCCGCCAGACTGCTGTGGAGTAAACTTATTAGCTTTAGACTATTTTTTGCTTAGACTTAGACTTAGAAATGTGCTAATACTTCTCTGTTACGGCGCCGATCTATTCGTAGGCTCAATCTGTAAATAAAATAGTTATTTGCTATACTAGAAAAGCTTCGAAATTTCAAGGCGCAGAAAGCATTGTTCCAACAAAAATCTATGGATACTTCACTGCGCCTAATCCGATGATTAAATCCGAACTAAATACTCCTAAATTTAATAAATTGCAAATATTGACATAAAAAACCGTAAACTTAAACTTGCGTCCAAGTTGTCGATCGCATTGAAACCGTCATTTGAGGGTAATTGAATGAAAAATATTACTTTAAAATATGAAAAAATGTTCAATAAATATATTAAGAAAGCCAAAAAAGAATCTTGTAAATTTAGGCTTTGGCACAGTTCTAGAAAAAAAGCTTGCCTAAAGCCTAAGCCTTATCCGTAAATGTACCGAGTGAAGTGTACAAAAGGATAAAATCCAAAAATACAACCTCGAAATGCTTACATCTAAAAATGTGTTCATCTGATCAAGAATTCCAACATCGGACACTTGAACCACTTGTTTCGACACTTTTTCCGTTCGAAGTCGTAAATTCGTAATATCTTGACGAATCGTTTCGACTGACTGGCTAAAACAATGAAAAAATTTCGTACGAAAGTGGAATTTATTTAATTATTACAGAGAGCTCGTGTTGCTATTATGGTGCATACATGCTTATTTTAATTTTAAGGAAATAAAAATATTTTAGTTCTCAGTAATGAAATCCCGATAAACAATTCACATCCACGATTTCTGGAACCAGTGCCCATATTCTCCAATGCGCGTAGCACCTATCACTAAAAATGGTAATGCTAAAGTTGGAAACAGCTAATCATAAATTTCTAATTGATTTTAGAAATATTTTCGCGCTTCATTTGATCGACGATTGGGCACATTTTGAGATCCACCGCTGCCATTGGTCGTTTAAATCTAATTACTAAAATGATCCGAACCAGCGGCCACCCAGGTCATGTCCATTCTACAGGGTTCAAAACTAAAATTTTGCATTAAGATTTAGTTATAAAATATCGTTTGGCTTCCTGGTCGCTAAAATCGAGGCTGTTTATCATTATTATTGATAGATTACGCACGTACCGTCAAAAAGTTCCGGATCAGCCATTACTGATTATCGATGCTGTACACCGATACGTACCTGATATATATATTCTGTTACTCTCTAGTCTCATATGGTTCTAAAATTTGTCTCATCAAATTAATTATTCTCCATATGAATAGCCTATTTATAACTTTTTTACGTAAATTCCTAATTTATGGTCAGACGAATAATACGTAGTAATTGTCACCACCAACTACTACAGAATAAATAGTAAAATCACAAAATATCGGCTGTATTTGGTGCCAAATTTTGTTTTTTTTGGTCGAATAAAACAGGTTTAAACTTAAACAACTAAAATAACCTGTGGGTCGTAGTATAATTAAAATAACCTGTGTGTCGTAGTATAATTAACAACTGTGGATGACTGAAGACGATTTCAGTGTACCCTGCAGCAAGGCCCATATCCAGCTCAACATGCTGGTAGTGTGGCGTAAATTCAGCAAGGACATGAGACAGTTTAGTATGATTTAGAAGTGGTGCTAAAGTTTTTTCGATATCAATCAAAAATATTTCAAGCCAGCTTCAGACCCCCTACGCCGAATTTTTCGATTCAAAATAACCCCGAACGCACGTTACTGATAGGATGGTCCCCTGTTTTCTGCAGGACAGCAATAGTGTGTAGGATTAGAATTTAGACTAATTTTAACGGTTGCCTGTAGTCAGCATTGACTGATCAAATGAAAGCAACACCGGCCACGCCACCCCCCAGACAGGGAACAAAATCAAAATTGTTTAAGTTGTAGTACTAGAATTGACTTTTGGCTTTTCGCTCGGGAACCTTTTTTAATTTTATATATCGCGCGGTCATCCTTTGACGAATTTCTGGCTGCGACACTTCCAGAAATTTAAGTTGCCAATATTTTTTAAAAATTTCTAAATTTTAGCTAATACCGAAAATTTTATTTCAAATATTTTACAACTTTATGTATCTATCAAAACGATTAGGCGAGTTTAGGTGAATGATGCTAACTTTCCCATGTTTAATCTGTTGGTTAACCAGTATTGTAAATCCAAGTAACATTTGCTTTTAATTTTCAAGATTGATCAAAAATGCGGTGTTTCCGTTATGATTTTGTTTGCGATATAGTTAAGAAAAGATTTATTACTAGTAGACGTCTGCTGAAGGACTATATATTCCTTATCCACAACCCAAAAATTTATGCTCTGCTGGTTTTTTGAATATTTTCACTTTTATAACATCCGCTTTCAACTGTTTCTACCCGAGGGCTATTTTGCCTCTAATTGGTTGAGTTTAAAAATACCTCCTCTCAATTTATGACAAAAACATCATCGACTCTCGGTACAGCTAACTGGCCACTGCTTAAAGTTTAATAAATTGTTTTGCTTTGAATTAATGCTAAAATAGCTAGCATTTAATAAATGCTGAAGTCATAAAAGACTTACCGCTGCGCGTCTTCGAGGCATTTCATGTCATTGCGTAATTCAAGCAAGTTCGGATCGATTTTTTCGCATTCCTGAAAATAAATATATCGTGTTATAAACACAATATTTGCTCTAGTTGGCATTGTTTTTATGGTAAAATTTAGCTATAAATCACGTATATATCTCGCAATTTTGATCACAACTCCATTCGTAATTACCAGTGGTGGCGGTTCGAAAAAGTTCTGACGACAAAATACTGCCGTGAAAAAACACGTTATTTATCATTTAATATGATCTAGAGGTTTCATGCATTCAAGTTGGGCTCTATTCAAGATTGAACCCTTAAGAACAAAATTGAACCCTTAAGAACTACATTAAAAATTTTAAAATGTGTTTTTTCGAAACGGATTTAACCCACATATTCTGTGATTGAAAAGGAAACTGTTATGGTGGCGCTATACTTTTGACTATTTTAATGCTGTACATGCAATGCTATCCGACACCTTACGGCAACGCACATGAATTGCCGCATGGCACCGCATACTGTAGTGAGCCGAATAAGAGGCGGCTTCCCATTCCGGGTCCCAATCCATAAGAGTCCCTATCCCTAATAAGAGACCGTAGGCGGATGGCGTCCCTAAACCTTAATTAGGGTCCATAAATGTCAATTATTCCTAATTATAGCGCATAAATGACTCTAGGACTAAATAAAGTTGAGTTCGAAACTTTAAAGCATACTTATGTTTTGGAAGTACATTCCTAAGTATAACCGTGCATTATCGCTCAAGCTTTTGACACGACAAAAATATACGTTTAGTTCAACGGATAGTTGCAATACCGAATACATATTAGTAACGAAAGACGGCGTAGGGCGAGTTAAAAATAAATAACAGTGGGGTGACCTCTCGAGAAGCCAAATAAATACAGTCCGCACCTCTTATTCGGGTCACTACAGTAATTGTAAGCACAAATTCTTTGTCTTGCAACGCCAACAAGTATTGCATCGCTCTTATGCTTAGCATATTTAACATTTTAAGATGTTTTCTTCTATAACACCCACGTTTTAAAATAATATTTTTGAGGCTTTGAATCTTCAACGCAGAAATTAATATCTGAAAAGCAGCCTAATACTTTTTTTAGTTTATTATTTTACATTTTCGTTTCAATTATTATTTCATACTTTGCGTCAATATTATTGTCCTGCTCGAGGCGATTGGTTTCAAAAATCATCTTCGAATAAAATTTTACAAAAATATTCAACCGGTTTTAGGTGAACATTTAAGTAGACTTTATCAATGAGTTTAGTTTTTACAATTGCACCATTAGAACCGTTGTTTACGACTTACAAAACGCCGATGGGGCATTCACGCATTTGTGACGGCAAAGACCGCGCGCTATATAACAGTGTAAAATGCTCAGAAGAACCGATACGCAAACACAATTTTAGCACTAAATCTTAATACGAAACATTAGTTTAAATTCCTGCTGCGGTCGTAGGCTGAGATCCTCAAGTGCGTGTGCCAGTACAAGCCGAGTTTTGAACAGATTTTGTCTTTTAGAAGATTTGAGAGATTTTAGAGAAGATATATTTCTACGAAAACAAAACGAGAAACAAGACTCTTAAAATATGTTAAGTCGTCATAAGCGCGTTGTTAATATTTATGATGAGGCGGAAATAATCAACAGTTATTGTCTAACGATAACAGGAACCTGTATCCGTTTGATATACCGAATTTTCCAGCAAGAACATCACGTTGAGGTCCGTATTCAGAACCAAAGAGGAATAATAATGGCCGGAGGTTCCGGAAAAATATTGTTTTGAAAACTGCAAAAATTTAGAGCAATAATTTAACAAAAATTAATTGATTTTTTTACGCTTTCCGACTTAGAACTCAAGGTTCATTTGGCGTTAATGTATTTTAAAGTGGCTAACTTGAATAAACGCGCTATAGACTATAGATTCAGTACCTGGTAAAACCTTGTGTAATTTCATTATTTTGAAAATTTTGTATCATTCGACGCAGCTTAAAGAATTAAATGAATGCTGTTTATTATGTATCTACTTTAAATATTATTTGGCTTTGCATTAGACATAGGCTTAGGCTGGCCTAAACTAAGAATCAGCTTAGACTTACGAAAATAATAACAGTAATAACAGTAATATGCGTTGGGAACACTTTTCCTCTCTATCAAATTTTAACAGTAGGAGTGGGTAGGAAAGTAAAACGTGGACTAAAATATGGATCAAAATTAACCACAGCGTATCGGTTTTCCAATATTCAAAATTGCCATATGCTGCATCAAACTAAACCTTTCAAAAAAGATATTTTTAGGCTTTTGTGATTTGTTTAGTTTTAATCATATTCCAAATTACTAGCGTGTAAAATCGTGTAATACCTAATAACTGCGTTAACAAGCATTTGACGTCAATTTCCGTTAAATCCAGCTTAATGAGTTTACGCGCGCGGAGACTATATATTAATTATAGAATTAAATTTTGTTATATTAAGCCGTTTTCGATAAAACCTAAATTACGTAGCTAAACATAATTTTTAATTAATTTTTTTCTAGTTTTCCCATCCGATTATTTATAGCTTCTTACGCTAATAAGATATTGAAAATTCGGACAGCAAATTTTAAAAGTGTTTTCTCAAAAACTATGGAATACGCAAGATTTCTAAAACTTGCATTAAATATTTTAGTCACTACAACCATTGCCGAAACCGGAAATGGTTGTTACTAAGAACGGCAGGAGTGAAGGCGACAACACAAATCGTTTTAACATACAATTCTTCTAATGCTATCGTTAAAATTTGGGCCATGGAAGAAGACGAATATATTTCTAGGAAGCGGTGATCCATCCCTCCGTAGTTTTACTGTCCTAACATGAAGGTACTTGCCCTAAAGGCATAGCGTTTCAAAGTTGTTTCGTTTACGAAGTATTTTGCAAAATGTTATGTTCATGTCTGAAATTTGAGGATTTCAAACTTTGGATGAAATTGACTTAACTTAAAATTAATGCTAGCACTGCTAATTGCAGACAGAACCTAATGAATGACGAGTAGCAGATTTCAGAACATTTTTCCTATTTAAGTTATCCTGTGACTGTATAAAACTTAATATTTTTAAAACTTTCGCAGTTGACTTGCTTGTCGATAGATGCTACACACATTTGAGAATATGGCAATTCAATTTAACGTTTTACGGTCAGCGGCAAATCCAAAAGTTATAATACGTACCTTTCACTGTATGCTATACATCTGCCAATTTTCATAGCAGGAAAAATTGTATGGTAAAAAAGCCCTTACTATTTTATTTCAAAAATTTTCTGACGGGGGAAGCATATCACCCCCACGGCCCCACTCTGAATCCGCTAGTGTATACGGTTGACAGAACAGCACTTGTTGCGTTAAAGTTTGTGGGGATTTTAAAAGGTATAAACGCTCACCAAAGCGACAAAATGTAACAAATTCGTTCTTGGCTTGTTTGCACGTATTTCAACCAACTTCGACAGCGAAGTCAACTTGAATCCTGCAGCGTTTCCACTGTAGCTGCCCTGAAACCACAAAAGTCAAAATACGAACAAGCTGGCAGTATAAATATATATACTTAATATTTTAAATTTGTTGGTTCGAAAAATTTACTATCTGACAAGCATGGCACTTTGCCAGGTGGCGAGAACAAGAATTCGTCCTCGGTCAAATTTTGTGGGTCGCTTATACAAGGTTTTAGTTGAACCGGATAATGCAGTTGTGAATGGTGCAGAGCATAAGTTGGAAGTTTTTGCAAAATAAACACTTTAAGTTAGATACTTGCGCATCAAAACTGCCGAATTATACAAATATCTGTAGCATGGGTGTTCTTATTTGGCTGCCTCCCCAACTTGAAATGCTTTGTATACAGCTGATTTTTAGAGACAAGTATTGAAAAATTAAACAATTCACAACCGAGTTACAAAAGCACAAAGGTCCGCTTATCTCGAAAAGAAATCTTGGGACGGTGAGTGAAATATACTAGTGATGTGCAGATATTAAAGTTAAGAATTAAATGCAAGGAGACACATAAAAAAGTTGTCATATATTGAACAAATATTCTCTGTAATTTATTGAACAAATATTCTCTGTAATTTAAGACAATTATGTCTTAATACGGACTCTAGACATATATATCTTAAATTTTAGATTTTTGTTTCTTACATTTTTCAGAAATATGGGTTTGAAAAGTTTCAGACTTAAAAGTCTGTAATTTAACACTTTGTTTCATGATCGATTAAGACAAATAGTACTGAAATACAAGACAAAGATTTTTGACGAGAACGACTCCAAAATTGGGGGCTTAGGTTCAACCAAATTCCTTAATTTTTGCAACCTAAGATACGTCCAAGACGTAAACAGCTCCACCCGAAATATCCTTGAAATTGACCGTGTGTATAAGTCCGCCAGGACATAATGTATCTCCGAAAAGAGCGAAAATTGCAGCATACGAATACGTATATATAAATGGATTTCAGAATTGAAGCTTTGCCGCGAGATTCAATGTAAAACTACATATGCATCTCGTTCGAATCGCTCGCCAGGTTTCGTCGACAGTGGGGCCAAAGTTCAGTCGATCAAAACTGAAAGCTTGCTTTTAACATATGATTTAACAGAAAAAATATACGTCCAGCTTCAACCTCGCGTTGTTCGCGAGGTTGCAGCAATTGAGAGGTTTTGATGTCTGAAAAAACCCAAAAGTTTCTTGAGATTTAATATACTAACAAAAAACAAGTGTGACTTGTTTAGATCGCTCCACTCATGAGTTTCTGATATTCTGATGACCTCCCCAAATTATTCCGCCCCAAACTTAAATTTTCACAAAATCTTCCTCCATTGGACTCAAAATTTTTTGTTTGAAAATTTTGACAAATTATATACCATTTGAGACAGGTTTCGGAGCTAAGACGGATATTGTTAAATGTGTCCCAACCAGACGTATGGCTAACGAGTTATTGTCAACTAACGAATTATTGTCAAATAACTATATTTGGCGTCGAACCATGATCGTTATCAGCTCGCCAAATCAGTTATATTTGACAACAACTCGTTAAGTAGATTTCTGATTGGAGAATCTTTAACACCAACAAAATTTTTTGGGTCCCAAGAGGCTGAACTTGTGACTTAAAAATTGAATTTTCAAAAATTCAGATTTGTGCATCAGATGATCCGGGGATTTCATCAGAAGCTCAAATATGCAAAGTTTCAAAATGCAAGCATTTCTGGGCTAACGCCGGCTAGGGTGGGATAGCCGATCCCTCAGATAAACAATAAATTTTTCCATTTTCTCCCATTTTTTCCGAAAAAAATGGAAAAAATTCATTTTTAAGGTCACAATTTTTCCGTAAAAAACAACCCTGTTTATATTTAAAATTTTATATTTTCAAATAGTTATAGCACCTACCAGTAGGTGACAATAGGTCCTGTGAATTTCGACCAGCCAATAGAGAGCTTTAAACTTGGCTCATTTTTGCACGTGATAAGTCCCATTTTATGGACCCAGTTTAATATTGTACCTGCTTCAGTACGCTTGTTTGAAAACCTATTACTAACTGACGATAGGTGTTGCACACTTTTCAGGATACGGGCCCTAATGTCAGCAATCTTATATAATTTCTGCTAACAAAAAATTATCTCTTCACCAAGAAATATATAATACATCCAGTAAAATCACGACATAGGTAATTAATGAAAGAAAGATTTCCGACGTAAGAAGACACTATTTTTATACCTGATTCAAACCGTTTTTGAATAGCCTGAATAGATTTAAGAACAACATAGGTGTGCCTCTAAGCATTTATCCTTCAATAGCTAAACCGAAAAATTTACACTTACAGGGATCGTGCCGAAAACAACCACTAAAATACTGGTCCTTCAGATATGAATTTGCCAACGACAGTAGAAATTCTTGCGAGACAGAAATGGATACAAATTATAGAAGCAGCCTCCACCGGCTTCAACTTTCAACATGCCGCTATGTAATTCAATGAGATCTGAGAAGCTATTCATAATCGACAAATAATTAATACTTAATGCGGCGTTATAGGTATCGAATACAAAGAACACTCATTTTATTCCTTGTTTCGCTAAAAAAGCCGCTATGTTTAGACTAAATTCAAAATATAAGAATAAGTTCTTTTGTTCAAAGTTGAATGAACAAATAGGTATTATAGCAACATTTGAGTATATTTATAGACTACATTTCAATACATTTGTTAATGAAGAAAGATGTATTGTAGTACCACCTTCTTTCACCAACGGCACATACATGGAAAACGACTGGGTAAGAGATCTCATATAATCTGGATAGAATTCGCGTTTGCCAGCTAAATAAAGGTACAATTTCTTGACTTTAGCCGTTTATTCCTATAGAGAACTGAGATGTATGTAAATCTATGTAATTAAAGCTTCCAACATACTTTGTTTTTACAATAGTTTCATAGCACATAGACGTGATTGTTCTATAATTAAAAATTTGCACACAGATTTTTATTGAACAACTAGCACACCTTATATGTCTAACCTTAAAACCCATACGAAAAATACTGGATGTACAGTAGTGCAACGGATAAATACCTTTACGTAATAAAACCGTTTCTACGCGTTATAATAGTAGGGGGACGTTTACAGGCGGATAAATTGGGGATATATCCCTTTCCAAACCTCTCGAGAAATAAGAAATAAATTACTCTCGGCATGGATTAAAGATTCATTAATAGATCCTAAAGGTCAAAAACTTTTAAATGAACTTATCGCATCTCACAAAAAAATCCTGGCTCCGGCTTTGCTGACTGTAAAAATATCAGCGAATTTTTTTCAGCTTTAACCACGATGTTACTGTATTGACCCGAATAAGAGGGGGTAATAAGAGGGGGTCCCTATTTTGAGTCCGAATCAATTGGAGTCCGTATTCCTAATAAAAGTCCGCAAGCGGATAGAGTCCCTAAACCATAATTAGAGTCCATAAATGTCAATTAACCCTAATTGTAGCGCATAAATGACTCAAGTACCAAATAAATTTTAATTCGAAACTTTAAAGCGTACTTAAATTTTGAAAGTACATTCCTAAGTATAACCTTGCATTATCGCTCAAGCAATTGACAAAAGACAAATATACGTTTAATTCAAAGATCAGTAACGAAGGGCGGCGGAGCGTGAGTTAAAATTAAATAACAGTCCGTAACCGAATAACAAGGGGGGCACCCTCTGGAGAGGCCAAATAAATATCAGTCCCACCTCTTATTCGGGTCACTACAGTAACCGGATATCTGTTTCCGTTTCCGGTAAAAATCAGAGTAAGTTTCCGTTGTTTTGATCGCTATGTGTTTGCGTTTTTGTTTACGTTATTTTTACTATCCGTTTACACCCTGGCTTGAGCTGCAACAGAAACCTTATTTGGTAACCTATTGCAAAAATTTAACGTCTAGAGGCATTACTACACTAAAAACACGAGTTTAACAATATAATTTTATCACACCCTCACATTTCCGATCAACCCTAAAGGCTATTAATGTAGTTTTTCCCATAAGCCAACGGCCTAGAATCGCGCATATATAATTATTAAGTAGGAGGTATCAAATATCCTAATATACTCATATTTTTATTACAATATTATTTTTCATTTTAGAATACTAGAGCTGTTGTAGATTATTATGAAATAAAATCCAATTGTTCAAATTAAAATATGTCCATTTTAAAATCAACCATATCTTATGTTTTAAGGACCCGGGGAATCACGAAGCTCTATGTCGATAGATGTTCCTAGACAATCTAGCGAATTTGGTCTTTGAGAGCAGTTGAGCAAATTCGAGTATTAAAAACGCCACAAACCTTGAAATCCTAATATTCTCCAGGAGTATTATGAAATATGTATTTATCAAATTTAGAAAATTGGAATTTTTTCCCTCATTTTTAACGCACGTTCCTTTATAATTTAATAAGACATATTGAAATTAACGCTTAAAACAACGAATTTAAGATAATTCACAAAATATTTTGCATACATAATTTGTTTTCAAAACGAACTAGGTTCTTGTTCTTGTACACCTTGACGCCAGTGTTTGAAATTTCTGAGTGTGCCGCAACCAGATTTAAAATTAGGTTCAGACTGTATGCTTAAAACGAATTGAACTTCGGAACGAAATAGATGCATTTTCCTGGTAGTTTTTGGAATTTTCAAATTTTGGCATAACTTAGGCTTTTGGCTTCGGCTGGTTTTAGAATTAGCACTAGACTTAGGCTTATCTTCGCGATTAGGCTTAGGCTGACGGGGGCAGTATACGAAAAAATACGAATTTGATTAGCCGCGACGATTTACTAGAAAAAATTGTATTCATTTTTATCACTTAACAAAGTAACGTGATCGTGTAATTTATCCGCTACGATCCGTAGAGCCCAGGGTTGGGTCCAAATTTTTAGGTATTAAAAATCCAACTGTTTTCTAAATGAGATTGAGCTATACAATCTAGTCTTGTTTGTAATTTAATATGGTAAGTCAACCTATTAGTCGTTGTAGTTAACATTTTAGAATTTTAGAAGATAACAAAAGCCTAAATTTAATCTAAATTAAATAATTCTTGCGCCGCAGATAGGATTTATCCGAGAACTCTGACCCTCGTAATGGTCCCTCTTTGTAAAGTACCAACGAAGACTGCAGTGTCAGCTAGGTAGGAACCAATGGCTCCGGACCGTTTAACTAAGCAGCTGGAAAAGCGGGTTATGGGTGGTTTCGAACTAGCGGCCTTCTGCGTGGGAAGTAGACGCTGTTACCACTGCGCCATGTAGCCCGCCTGTCCAACAACCATTATCGTCGACTATAGATGTCGACCGTACTCTGCCAGCAAGCATACTATACAATGCACTGCATTATATTTCACGTGCACATAACGGACAAGCATGTCTCACATGATTACATACAGCAGCTGATCCAAAAACGACGAACCACATACGCGAGGGCCAAATGACAGAAAACAACACATAAGCGAACCGACCGAGGTGGCCAATAAGCTTAAATAACCGGCGAAATTTTGTGAACTCGCACAACTGGCGGTTTTGTCGGGTGCCCCGTGGTGCTTACCTCCAACCCTAGGGGAGAGCAATAGAGGGTTGGCAGACGTTGCACTGATGCCCGCCCCTAAGGGGCACGGGTGTTAGCAACCGCTGCACTGATTTTAGTTGCCTATCGTCAGATATCGAGCGAAATTTACTTGTAAAGTTTTTGCGTATTCGAAATCAAATTAATTAAACATATAAAAAATTTTATTCCGACACTTTTGAAAACAAATCAGCGGATAAAAAAAGACCAGACAGCGTTTTTCGGCGAATTTGAGTGCGTTCTATTCGTTTCAGAGCAAGAATTGTAATTCTTGTAGCTATTTTTAAATTTGAAATTTCCGTTTAATTTTAAAACCTATATTCCCAAATGTGGCTATTTTTGAGCGTTGTAGACGCATAATTGATGAATTTGTTGGAAAAAACTCTCAAAACTGAAGCTGTTTTCTGATTTGTGAGAAAATACCATTTTATGAAGTCTAAGTCAACAATGAGTTTGAGCAATCATTAAGAGCTCAAAGAATGTGACATCAGAATATTAGGATTAACGCTATTAATATAAGATCTATTCAGGACGAATTTGAACAGAACAAACTTTGTTCCATGTTGAAATGATGCCCAAAATACGCAAAGCGGACGCTCCAGGTTTATTATAAAACTAATTGACGTAGTTGCATGCTTGCAACCCCAAATTTATTTCTCTCAAAAAACTTTACTCCTGCCTGAAACCTGCGCAACTGTTTTCGTTACATTTGATTTGACTTCATACAACTTTAGTTAACGCTGCCCAAAATACGTATATTTTTGGGGTGTTCCAGTTCTAGTTTACAGCATTCACATACATCACGTTGGGCCCGCCGAATTGACAAGATTTTTTCATTTGATATTAGGATTTCGTATAAATTTCAGGCATGTAATTAATAATACAAATGAATATTTAAAACAAGCATTCAAAACACGGGTTCGACACTAAAACTAACTAAATTATGTTTGCTGGTTCCGGCCACACACGAAGCAGCTTATCTGCAATTGCCCTATTATTAATGTGTACTATCTCATCGTTTATAAGTTGCATGCAAACATCCGGCCAACTTACGGGAGATGACAATCAAGGGTTAACAGTTCAAAATCGGGCGGATAAATTCGGGGCTCTGAAATTGTGTCCACCCGGTGGATCGAAATTTCGAATGGCGTGGAGCCTGGCGTGTCAACGTAAGCGTTCGTCGTTGACCGAGCATAGTGCGATAATGTTGCGCGAAGGTAGTGATTTCGGTAGCCGTAACGCTAAAATCTATGATTTTATGGTTTAAGTTTAAGATTAAATTACTTAGCTAATACTAAAATGGCTATTTCGAAAAAATATAGAATTTCTTCAGATACGCAACAGCGGCACGTTCATAGGTTTTAAAATTTTAAAAAACCGATTTATCCAGCCAAAAAATCTTCTTGAAAGACTAAGTTCCAGTATCGACAGAAAGGCGATAAAGTTTGAAGTATTTTCTGTTATCCCAAATTAAAAAACTATAACATATTTTTGTCTTTCTGCTCAATACCTCTATTATATTTCACACCTAAATTTGAATTTTTGAAACTAATACGTTTTGCAACATGGAACCCAAGCTCTATTCTATTTGCTAACACTGTTCTGCAACTCAAAAACTTATTCAGATAAAGGACCAATTGTACTTGACGGGCGAAACAACGATACGACATACGTAGCAGCATCACTCACAGGACTGCAACATATACAACAACAACAACAACAACAACAACAACAACAACAACAACAACAAAGACAACAACAATCGCAACAACAAAACAAAGCAACTCAGCACAAGCGTTCAACACATTTCGAGCGACCAGTAACATTCAACGAACTCAAGCGAATTTGTTGCTATTTGGGATGCGAATTAACGGATTTTATGATGTTTTGCGCACCGTTTTAGACACGAAATCAGTGATTTTTTGCTAAATTTCAGGAATCCAAACGGGCAGTTACGGTTTTTGAATTTTTTGTATTCATTTTTTAGATCAAACATCTCGCTGGGGTCGTTCTTGTGTTCAGATAGGTCATTTATACCTGATCTTTAAGCATCTTTTATAGTTTTAGTGCTACTTTTTTTAAAACACCGTTATGTATATTTTACACGAGTTTATGGATTGCATTCTCAAAGTGTACTTTTCCGTTCATAGGCGACACGTTAAAGCAATCATGTTAAATACAGCAAAAGTTTTACACAGACAGTACCAGGAAAAGCCCGCAGTGCCGGCTCACCTTGCCCAGGGGGGGCTTAAAACTTTTAAGAGGCACATACAATGGTTTTCAATGACTTACAATCAAGGTTCAAAATTTTCTAAGGGGACCAAAAATTTTTCTATGTTCGTTTCAAAGTTAAGTAGCGTGAATGTTTTGCATACCATTTTTCGTTTACAAACTTTCAAAGCAGGCCTGTAGCCAACTCACCTTGCTAGGGGGGGCTAGAAATTTTCAGGATGGGCATTTAAAGGTTTTTCTTGCGGTAAAATTGGTACAAGCAAAAAAAATGCCACTGAGAGAAGCGAATTTTGCCAGTTTTGTGGATTTAGGGCTACACATTTGGGGGTTAGGAATAGGCTCGGATGGCCATTGTTCTCAATATACTGACCACTTCAGTAGTTTTAGCACAATAATATTTTATAAAATAATAAACAGTAGGATATAAATGTGTAAAATATATAACAAAATATATAAAACAAAAACTAATATATAGCCTATTACCTACATGTATGTTATGCATGTGTGTTTCATTGAGTATAAATTACGATGGTTTGTAGGCAAGGAGAACCAGCGTGGCTCGATCTTTAAATAAAATTTGTTTCCCCCCCGTAAAGTTTGCCATCCCTAAAACGGCAACAACAAATATATTCAACTGGTTTATTTAGCCATAATAATTTTTATCCGTGTCTTAGTTTTTTTGTGGTATTTAAATAAGGCTTTTAAAAATAAATTTTGTGTGGAATTCGACTAAAAATCAGCAAAAAAATAACACGAAACAAATGTATTAAATAGAAAAGCATAACATTACAAGCACTCGTCAGTATTATTGTCTACATACAAACAATCGTTATACTTTATCAAATTTAAGTTCAACTTTATCAATAAATATGTGACCGAATAAGTAATATTTTTCGCAATTTCTATTCTGGGCTAATTTCTAGCAAACAGTGCACTAAACGAAATTGTAGAGTTCGCAGAGGTGTAAGTAGGTAAAGATTTTTTTACCCGCGCTGCGTTTTACCGGCGGAAATTTTATTTTTTTACCCGTAGGTATACCCGTGTAAAATTTCTTTACCCGCTACCCGCCTTTATCCGCGCAATATTCCTTCACCATTACCCGCCTTTACCAGCCGTTTTTTTTTCTTCTGCGATATTTTTCACTCATAGCGTAAAAACCGTTTAAACATTCATGTTTTTTACATTATTCTGGTTTCAAGTTTTTTAAGGAAATCTACGCAGGAAAAGAATCACAACTTTTAACCTGTGATTTGAATGTCTTTACCCGCAGGTATACCGGCGTCAAAATTGTTTTACCTGTTTCGCATTTACACACGGGTACCCGCGTCTGGCGTGCAGCTCTGGTTCGCACCCAAATATAAAAAATTGACTTACCGCATTTAAGTAGTTACCAACCGCCAGTACAATTGACATCACTTCAGCAATTCGATTGTTTGACTTCAACTCTGAAAAAATATTAAAATGAAAACGTTAATTTGAAACTTTTTTTAGCAATTAAGCTAAACCAAAACAACTTGATGCTAACATTTTCCTAACGATATATCCTGTTGCGACTTGAAAGCACAATGGTTTTCTCACTCGCTACGCTCACTCGTAAAAATATTATCTTCGAGTTATACGTTTCCCAAGTGAAATCTTGAGCATACAATTGATTTACAATGTCCTGGCCCCCAAAAGCATAAGCATACTGAAATAAAACTAAGTTTAATTACAACTTTGCGTTTATTGCTAAGAATAAACATATCCAGTAGAACATCTGTGCACAACTGGTGCTAGAAAATAACCAAAAAAATGCTAATGTTGCATTGTATTATGATGTAACCAAAACTATAAAAAATGTCGATTTAAAATCGAACCTAACTGGCGAAAAGGTTTGCAACCGATTTACAAATACGGTATAAACTAACCTCTGGCAGCGGCTAACACCAAATCAATTGAAGGTTTAATGTAATCAACTGACGATGTAAATTCTTCGCGTAACAGTAAACATTCGGTACGAAGACGATAACTGAAACAAAATTTAGAAATTTGAGACCAAAGTTAGCAATAAAAAATATACGTCAAAAGAATTTTGCATGATTTTTAAATTCAAGATTTTGAAATAATTGTATGTGTACATATATTTATATATATACATATTTTATATATATAATATATATAATATATATACTTATTTTATATATAAAAAAGTCTTGAAGTTGCAATCAGCGTTACTGCACAAAATTAGCTAAACGTTTAGTGCTTCGCAAGGTTTAAAGTTGTGTTGCAGTATTAATAATTTCGTCAAACTGCACAACAAAACAAATGACATGGTATACACAAGTTATTGCAAATTATGCAAAAAACAATTCGAACTGCCTCAAACCTTTATACGCAGAGTTTATGCAGAAATTTAGCCCTTTCTCACATGAATATTTTCTATTTCCCATGAGACCTACTTTTATGCTAGGATTCGAACTCCAGTGACTGGAGTGGGAGGCGTATACCATCACCACTCAGCTATAGGAGCTTGACGCTCGAGCCCGATGGGGCTCTCACGTCTTGTGGTAATTTAGTACTATGTATACGTGTAGCAATTGTTAAACACGGTGCGATATATATTATTTACCGTATATACACTGCGCTGAGTTGCCTATAGGCAACTCAATGTGAGAAGGGGTTAAAGTTTCGCTAATTCGACAAATTAATTTTACTGTAAATTTTTACCATGGAACTTTAATTAAATCCAAGAAAAATCGTTCTGCATTGCCAAGCTTCGACTGATCTCCTACGTAACTGTTCAGTGTTTCAATCTGAAAAATAAGTATTAATATTAATTTAAAGTGATTAACTTAATTTTTACAATGGTAAATAATTAAGCTGCAATTTGCGCGTGCAAACTTTGTTCGAAAAGCCTGTCACAAAACGTGCAATTGTAAGTTCGCGCTGTCAAAACTCGCATATGACTGCTTGCATCTACAAGTTCTAATTGCAAAACCTCGCACGCTTTAGGTCCAAACAATGCTAATCAACTAGTAAATAAAATCTTTCGTATCCCAAAATTATAGATATATAATACAAATGGTTTCAATCTGAAAGGAAAGCTTACCTCTTCAAGTTCGGGCAATATTTTCATAAGCCCTTTCAACTTTTCGAGGCCAATTTGAACGCTTTTTCCTTCGGTTAGCATATTGAGCAAATCTTCGACTCCTCTATAAAAACAGTTTGGCGAATCTTAGCACCAAGAGATGCAACATTGGCACAAAGAGTTGCAAGATTGAAATTTAACACTATTGCTTGCAGATTTTAAACGAAAGTCGCGGACAATAGATAGATAAATAGATTGATATCAATTGAAAGATACCGGGTTTAGAGACACAGTTGGTCGTTCACATATTCTCTGAAAACTGGAATGTCTGTGCTAAAATCTTGACGACTCTATCGCAAACCCACAACGATTTTCGCGTTTTGAAAAAAATAGCGCTTATATTGGTGCTAAAACAGTGCTTTATCAATCGGTTAACATGTGTGTGTTTATGAACTGAGCATTAATTAAACTTAATGTGCAAAAGTTAATTGTAAAAATACAATATTATATGGTTTTGCCGTTACTTTTTTCGAGAAATTTTTTACGTAAATTTAGGCTCATCGCTAGACCACAGAACGTTCATAACGCCTGCTTTGCACTTTTTCAGTTTAACACAGCATTAAAACAGCTATTCTATAACATTCATGGGAACGAAATTTAAATGTTTCAATGAACTGTTTACCTTCAGATAGAACCTACTCTAAAATTTAATAGCCATGCTTTTGACCGAATATAACGAAAAATAGAGACAAACAAAAATTAAAAACCTTAAAGTTGCTTACCCTCTGAATTGTTTTAAAAATATATTGACATTGAGGCTTCGTTTTGGGTCGAGCAAATTGACTTCGTTCCCGCCGTCGGCCTTTTTCCGCCGTTCTAGAGTGCCGCTGCCGCTCAGGCCATAAGACGCGCCATCTGCGGTCCCGTTTGATCCTACATGGGACGCGCTATCAGTGTTGCCGTTGGGAGTGGACGTATCTTGACCGAACCAAAGTTCCAATTCTTCAAAATCAAGACATTTTGCGGTTGCGCTTATTCGCTGGGCGGCCTTTGCCCATAAATTTTCTCGGCCTTGGATTACCTGAAAATGTAAAATGTCTGAATAAAATATTCGCAAGCAGTTGCGACTTAAAGTACAACTTGTATGCTATGGATCACGAAATTAATTAAAATCGAAACAGTTTAGTTCAATCGAGTTTGGATTGTAACACCTAATTAGGTTAATATACTATATATGTTTTAAGTAAACTGAAAATGACACTAGAATAGTGAGGTAATTCTCTGTTGGGTAATTTCAGTCTTGTCCTAGGTAAATAAATAGTAATATAACTGTCAGTCTATGATGATACCGTGTGATTAGGTTTTTAAATATTATATTTTATTTGTTTTATTTATCACAAATTCATGCTCAAAAAATGTTTTTCAATTTCTAAAATTAGCTTTTCCATAATTTTCCAAATTCAGTTATTGGCCAAATATTCGAGGGCAATTGTTACTGACGTAACGTGTATATATCTTTGTGACAAACATACACCACTGCAGCTACTTAATCATCTTTACCACAAACCGAAATGCTACGTTTTACCTTTGAAACCGGAACTTTATTCCACGGCAAATTTCTCAGTTTAAATCGAGGTTGTGGCAGCTCAGCGGTCGAGGGTAACTTTCCGGAATCTGACGGCCTTAAATCTTCGCTGTCGTCTGCCGGAGTTTTACCCTTGAAACCATTCGACCCAGGACTTCCACTCCATAAGGACGACTGTGATAAAGCTCCAGGTAGGGGAGGGGGTGCAAAACCTTCGGGTGGACTAGTCGGTTGCAACTTTAGCGAGCTAGGTGGAATTGGTTTAAGACAACCGTGGTTGGAGCTAGGCGATTTAGCGGAGTCTATTACTTGTCTAGATCTGCGCTGAATTTCAGCTGAAAATGTTCCTACGCCAGCGCTTGAACTAGGGCTAGCAGACATGTCGCTGCTAGCATCTTCACAACTTGTCTGGGCGACGCGGATTGTGCCACTCTTGCGCGCAGGAGTGGAACAAACCGGTAGGGGTGGTGGAATAGGTGGGGGTACGTTTAACGGTGTGGACCCTCGTTCACCAGAAGTAACTGCGGTCAGTGCGCTTAGGGGCGGAGGCAAGGGAGGAGCAGGCAATGAACTGGAGATCAACTCGTTGTTCTCCGAAGAATTCTGAAGAGAAAATGACGTATGGCAACTACAAGAACAATTAGGGCTTGTTGGAGTAGACATCGAAGCTGACGAAACGTTGTTGCTGTCATCCAAAAGTGTTCGTGAAATGTTCGAAGTTTTGTCAACGTTTTTATATGGGGATGTGTAAGTAATAGGGTTACGATTGCCAACGGTGTGGGGGCGATGAAACTGGTTGCTATGTAAATGGAGCAACAGGGACGCTTCTTCGCGAGTTTCGATCAATTTTGCTTTACCGATGAGATTTTCAGCAAGTTCCCAAGCAATGTCCGACCATTGATCGCTCGGATCAAGTTGAAGTAGATGTTGCAGCAGCGTGAGAAAATGCAATTCCTGAGGTGAGTTGCTGACCTAAAAATATAAAAATTGTTAAAGCAAGACATACTTTGACTTAATGATGTTAAACTTTTCCATATCAATAATGTGATATACTATGAGCAACTCAGCGCAAACTGAACACACGAACTCATACGCAATGCGTAGTATTTAACAATTATTCCTCGTACACACAATATAGCATTTCGACAAGACCTGATACCCTCTCGAACCTTAAGCCTAAGTTCATATAGCTGTGTACGGATGGTACACACTTTTCACATGAAAGTCTGTGGTTCGAATCCTAGCTTGAAACTGGATCTCAGATGAAAAAATAAATTGTCATGAGAGAAACGGTTAAAAATGTTAAAAGGAGATAATTAGCGGCACAGTACTTGAATGCCTAGGCTTAGCACAGATGATGGCATTTTAGTTTTGATCCTATTCTGAACAGAAGTACACCACAGAACTGCAGCTTAGCGTTGCGTTTAAGTGACCGTAAACCTGATTAATTCTTGAAAGGGGTTAACTTGACGCAATACCGTTTGAAGGAAACGACACCGGGAAGCTAAATTGAAACTTTGTTACGAAAATATCTTTATTAAGTAACTCAGATTTTTGACAGATAAGTACGATAAGTGATAAAAGAGTTGAGTTGTTCAAATTAATGCGCGTTTTTGAAAATAGCAAATTTTCGCTTATCACACGTGAATTACAGGAAATTTGGAGTATTTCATCAACTAAAACAATACAAATTTCGAAGCGGTAATAATCAATGGCGGATCCACGGGGGGCCACCCCGGCCGTGGGGCCCCCCAACAGCATCTCGACTAAAAATTATATAGTGTCAATTGCTGTTCTACGCTGTTTATTTCTCTGTTTTATACACAATAGTATAAGCACGCTTTAAAGTTTCTTGGCCCTGGAGTCATTTATGCCTACAATTAGGGATAATAGACATTTATGGACTCTAAACAAGGGCTTAAGGACTCTACCCCTTACGAATTCTTATTAGGGATACGGACTCCTATTAATTGGGACTCAAATTGGGGACCCCGCTCTTATTTGGGTCACTACAGTATGGGTCAAAAATAAGTTTATTACCTGTGAAATTTTGCCCCCCCCCCATTTTGAGATCCTGGATCCGCCACAGGTCATAATGATTACAAAATTTGCCATGGCGTGTACCAAACTGTAAGAATGGCCGTAGGAGATCAGCCCCCCTGGAAAAATTTGACAAATCCAAGAAAATTTTCAACTTTGCCTGTTAGTCATTGAAAATCCTTGTATACCCGTCCTGAAAATTTTCTGCACCCCATGATAGCAAGGTGAGACTCAGTGGCGGATCTAAAATTCCTGGTGAGGGGATGGATGCACAAGCACAAAATGTTAAGTTTTGGCACATGTTCATCCATACATATTTTTACGCGTATAAAAACGGCCACAAGTTACACACAAACTCATACGTATGCAAATATACTTTCCCTTGTTTTTAATTTTTTATCACCAGCATACGTCGATGGCCTGATACATACCGCAATTCTGCTGTATCAGCCCTTATATAAGCTTATATATTTAAACACAGACCTAGAAAATGGTCAGAGCACATAGAAAACTAGTTGTGCTGAGTTTCAGGGCGAAGCAACTAAACAACTGTGAAATCTTGATATTGGAACACAAACTCGCATTGTAAGATTGATTTTAACCGTTAAAAAATTTACGCTCAGCAGCCGGTGGGGTGATACATCCGCCCATCCCCCCATGGATTCGCCCTTGGTGAACCTATCTTCGGCCTGACTAAAAGCCATACTTATTTTATACTAATAAATTTGTGTATGAATTGTATCTAAGTTTGAACATTTAATGTTACCATGCATTTATTTACAAGTTCATATATAACTGAAATTAAGTTGCTATTTCACAAAATACCAACACCGACATACGGTGGTGTGAATAGAAAATTTTTCAAGCCAAGTATTGTATTTCTCTATACTCCACCGTACTATTACTGCGGTGTTTTGTCTTTTCAGCAGCTAAAACAGTTTAAAAAGTGAATTTTTTTAACCTTTTCCTACCTCTTGTAATCGCATTATGAATACTGATTTATGTTGACTTTTAAATTTACCAACTACCGCCGCGTGTCCATTTGAAAAGCTATCGATAACCAGTTGACAAATATTAAACGCTAAAACGCCGACAAAACGTAATTCGGGCATTCATCTAGCTGATTTGGACCGTATGGTATGATTAAAAACAGGGCGAAATTGTGACAGCGGGCACCGCAGCCCTAAACGGATATCTTCATCGTCTCGGCCGATAACTACATCGACCACATTATAAAATGTATTGGTACGGGGAAAGTTTTCTTGGGTCGTATCTTCCTGCATCTTTTAGTAACAATTTCTGGATGCAGTTATGTAGAAACTAGAAGTACTCGGTAAAGTAGTAAAGACCTTAGGTGGTACGCAAATTGCCAATAATATAAAACCTATCATCATATAAAAGTTTTTACATATACCACGGCGTTCCTAATAAAATTTGCCGTGTATCATTCTTGATGTTATTTTTATGAACCATACATCCCTTTCGAAAATTCTTGCTACGTCTATGATTGCAGTGGAACAATGGCGGGATCAAAGAATCTGAAGACTGGTCGCTATATACCACGGAATAAACCCCAAACACATTTTACTGGGGGTTGCTTACTTCAGTATCCCCTTTCGTGTGGATCCGCGCCTACGTTTGGTAGTTTCAAGATATAAAGGAGGTAAATGTCACTAGACCATCCCGTTTTTCTAGCTGCTTTGCGTTTATTGTATTAACAAAGTCAACTTGAAATACAAATAAAATAAAAACAAACAAAAGAAGAATGAAAAAATATGATAAATATTCGAAAAAGAAAGAGTGAAAAACTGTTTACTTATCACACTTGATTGGTGAAAAACAAAAACCTTTTTCTTCATGGTTGGTTTTGTATGGTTTCGCAATTGCTGTTTTCACTTAATATCACTCTAATAGTGTTTGAAGTGAGAAAAAATGACAAATTTATGATGGATTCAGAACTTATGACAAATAAATGTTTTCAATTCGTAATACAAATGGAATCATTCAAAGTGTTACTACACTTTAACCTTGGACCGGATATGGGCACTTTTGCAGTTCCCGTTTGCCCATCAGTGGAAAAGTTTCCCCCGCCATAACTTGCTTTTCCTGCCGTTCCCCTGAACCCCCTGCGATCCGAAAGGTACTACGCAGGATGAGGCTGCCATCCCAAAAGACCCCTGCATTAAGCGCTCCTCAAACTTAAGGGCCAAAACCGTTCAAAACTACTTGAATAACTTTAGCTGTTTCAATAATAAAATGCTTAGTGCAGGGGGCTTGGGGGCGGTAGCGCCCCATCCTGTTTAGTACCTCTTTAAATCGCAGCGGGTTCATGGGGGCGGCAGCCGCCTGAGAAGCATAACGCAAAATTGACGCAAAAATTTTCTCATTAGAAACTAGTTTTTAAATCAGAAAAACAAAATATAAAATGTTATAAGTGAAAAAGTTTCCTACCCGCATTTGCGTAGTGTGGCGGAGAAACTCCTAAAGTGCCCGGATATGAATCATGTTGATAAATTTTTCGACCCGACGTGAAGCGTCAGGGGCGAAGATGTATGATAATGTTTGTTCCAACTTTTGTGTCTAGTAACATTGTTACGATGGCTGTTGGTGAGCATTGAAATTTAGTAGCTACCAGAGTTAGCAAGGACTGTTTACGATGGCGACAGGGGGAATATCCCCAAAATTCCTAAAAAGAAAACTCGAAACCAACACTTTTAGAAGCTGTAGAATAGCTCGCAGGGGTCGAAAAATTAAATATTTCTCACTCACATAACATCCTAGCTACGTTTCTAACCAGCGTTCGTTTTGAAATGCAAGTTACCATTGGAATAAAGCTTCGCAACGAAGAACTGTTACTAGTAATGCAGATCTAAGGCGATAGAGCTTTCCACCAGCGGTGACAAAGATGTTCGTTAATGGAATGGCACCCGCGACCCCCTTTTTCCCACGTAGTCGTGTGGCCCTGTTGAAATAAAACACAAACGTACAACTAACCTGCTTTAGTATCGCTTGAAACACATCAGTATGGCAGTTCAAATTGAGATCGTTGCCTCTATTTTTGCCAGTTGATTTTCCATCAAAATCATGCATTGATTTTTGGCTATTATGATTATTATTATTATTATTATTATTATTATTATTATTATTATTATTATTATTATTATTATTATTATTATTGCTGCTGCTGCTGCTGTCGTCGTCGTTGTTGTTGGCGGTGGTGGTGGTGTTGTTGTTGTTGTTGTTGTTGTTGTTGTTGTTGTTGTTGCTGCTGTTGCTGTTGTTGTTGTTGTTGTTGTTGTTGTTGTTGTTGTTGTTGTTGCTGCTGTTGTTGTTGTTATCGTTATCGTCTTCAGCTGAGGAGAAATCACCAGCGTCCGCGCCGTTGCAGTACTGAGACACTGCTGTTGCGTTATGTTGTATCATATGGAACGTATTATTTTTAGGCAGTTGTAAAAACAAATATATATTATATCAACAATTCGCTTTAATTACTCGTGCACCAACCTAAAATCATAACAGAGTTATGTACGAAAATCTGATATTCTGTGAACCTAAATTTTTAACCTGAATTGAACAACTCTCTATTATAAATAGCATATTTTCTCTAGCTGGAGATTGGGAAAATAAAAGGAAATTAACAAAATATTCAAAAAACATCCGACCAAACTAGCACAAAAAATACCCAACCAACGCAATAAACGAACAAAAAAAACAAAAACAAATCAACTAAACAAACAGCCAGTGCTGGAGCACATAGGGGTTGGAGCTCCCCCAAACTCCAGGGTGGGACCCCAAACAGCAGGGTGTGACTCCAAACTCGAAAGCGAACGGAGCGAGAAACCAGGAGCATTTTAAAACTTTGGCGGTTTTTGTTTAATCCTGTTAGGGCGGCGGCCGCTTTAGGGGTGGGGACCCACACGTGGTGGTACGGGAGGTGGCTGCTCCGTCCCTGCAAACAGCCAAACAACCGATTCAAGCAGCAACGTACAAAATAAGACGAAGCAAACAAACAGACAGAAACAAACAAATACCTAAACAAACATGCAATCAACTATCAAACAATCGACAAACAAGAAAGAAAACAAACGCATAAAGAACCAAACAAATAAGAAAAAACAAACCCAGCAAACAGAACAAACAAACAAACAAACAATCAAACGAGCAAACAAAAACAACCAAACAAAAACGAACAACTCAGGGCTAAAAAAGGAATGCTCTACAATCGAATCGCACAGCTAACAAACAACATTTATGATACATAACTAAAATATTTTCATTTAAACTATAAAATTGCTCTCAGTTCATGTCTGTAAAACATTTGGCATATTTACTAGACCGTAAAACTGGCGAAATTTAAAACTTCTATAAAGTGAAAAAATACTACTTAAACAGGCTTATTTTGAAAATTGTCATTCACCACTGCTATTGGTTTACAGAGACTTCCGGTCGGATAAGGTCTGGTATGCATAGAATGCAATGCGTTGGTGTTTTATTAAGCAAGCTCAAAAACAAACTGTTATGGATAAGACCATATCCGGAAATCATGGTAAACCAGAGTGGTGCTGAATGGCTTTCTTCAAATTTCACACAATAGAAAAACGCTATAATTAACCAGACGAATGATTTTTGACAATTTCAAATTTGTTTGCCCAATTTGAAGAAGTCCGAATAAGAGTTGCGGGTGATAATTTTAAATCTGAATCGTTTGGCGTCTATCTATAAGCTGGTGCGTAGCACCTCATAACAAAAATCAAACGTAACTTAAGTATTAAAGTTTAGCACTAAAATGCCGTTTAGCTATCCAGTCGCTTCGCTCGCAACTTTTTTCCAGCATTACATTTCGCGCAGCCCCTTTAGAATTATTTGGAACCAAAGAGGCAAAATCAATATCAGTCCTCAAATTATTCGCGTCATTACAACACATAAGAATCTGGTCGATATTTCCATCCTGGCTATTTTTGCAATAAACCATCTGCTTAGCAATTTAAATGCTTCAGTTTGAGCATTTTGTTGGAAACCAAAAATTGACAAATTTTTCCAGCATATTTCAAAGTCACAGCGATTTATCTTTGTTTATAAGTTAAACCTAATTTCACATATGCTAAAAACATGCATGACTAGGCGTTAAGATAACTCAAACTTATATATATACATATATATTTACATATATATCTTTATATATGTATATGTATATATATCTATATATGTATATATATATAAAATATATATATATATATATAATTCTGCAGCCTTATAATCCTGTCGCTTAAACCGGGCTAGGAGGCAAACCGGGAACAAGCGTCTGATTTTATCTATTCCTTGTGGATCTTATTCCTAGTAATTAATGCCAATTTGTATATTTTTTTCAGTGAAAATATTGGCTTCTAGGTAGAAAAGTTATAGCTTTGTTTGATAATGATGTAAAATCCACACATTTTCCTCCTGAGCTCATCAGGTTTTTGATTTTTCTAGCATACTGAGCTGGCTACGAGCCTGGTTTAATATATATACAGAAAAACGTTCCGCCCCTGATCTTTACATGGGCCACAACAAGCATATGTGTACGTAAATTGGCAAAATAAAACTGGTTTATATCAGTTTCGATGAATAATCTTCAGGTCAAATTCCGCAACAACTGATTTAATTTTCACTACAATTCCAATACGTTCCGTAACCGCTTGTATTTCAACAATTCCGGAATGACAGTATCCGGAAAATAAAATTTACTTAAAACATACTGAAATTATACGCTTAAATATGGGATTCGTAGAAACTAATTTAAATATTCTTTCTGATGGTTTATAATTATATTTTAACCCGAGTCTCAGTATATGGTCGCCTTGTTAAATTACATCAATACTGCGGCCTTATAATCCTGTCGCTTAATGCGGGCTAGGAGGCAAACCGGGAACAAGCGTCTGATTTTATCTATTCTTTGTGGATCTTATTCCTAATAATTAATGCCAATTTGTATATTTTTTCTGTGAAAATATTGGCTTCTAGGTAGAAAAGTTATAGCTTTGTTTTCCTCCTGAGCTCATGAGGTTTTTGATTTCTCTAGCATATTGAGCTGGCTACGAGCCTGGTTTAATTGTTTATTAAATCGCAGACTGTCATTCTATTGTTAACTTTTCTTGTATAAAGTACACGGCTCATGCTGAGGGCAAACAATTTTTTGCAAGACTATAATAGGGAAAGTTTGTGTTCTAGACTAGCTTTTGGCTTAGGCTTAGTTATCGGCTTATCGTTGCGCTAATGAAAATGCTTGGGCTTAAAGTTAGGAATATTCTAATATTGCTGTTGTGCCCGTAAAAGTAACATTTGCCGCGAACTTGGTAAAAACTCAGAACACAAAGTTTTACACCTCGATCACTATATTTTATTCATTCTAACAAGATGTTTTAGAATTTTTAACAGAACAAACGATTCAAACGATAGCAAACGGTCTGTTCGACAATAGCTTAAAAGCGTTGCGTGCTTTTCGCTTGCGCCATAGCGTGCCGTAGAATGCTTGGAAAAAACAACTTTGAAACTTGTAACATTTCTAGAAAACTTTTCAAATTAGAACAGAAAATCTTTTTACAATTTTCTTTGTGTTTCTCTAAACATCAAGTGTAACGGCAATTTCGCACAGCTTTTAAAATAGCAAAGGTCTCCAAGTTGATGTTACGACGCTTGTCTGCGCCGAAAACAAACCTGTCAAGTTTTCTAAAAATATTTTTAGAAAATTTTTAAATTTTAACCGTTCTAACGCTTTGTTTTGCTGGCGCACGTCTTAAAACGATTCTGTTGGGCAAAAATGTACCGCTACGCACACATATACGAAGCTGCATATATTGAATTTCCTTATCCGAGAAATTTAGCTAAAAAAAATCAGAAAAAATGTGAAAAGATATGACGGTTCTTGCACGCTTTCCTACCTCAGTTTTTGAACAGTTCACATTTTGCTAAAACTTTATGCAAGATTTAAGCTTAGGCGTAAAGTCATGCTTAGATTTTGACTTAACCTTATTCATAAACTAGTAGCCGGAATGTGTACAAGATGAGAAATTTCGTTCTAAGTCGCTCGCATCACTAACTTTAGTAGCCTTCTAAAAACTTGTCATAACTTAAAAATCACTTATAACCCCTGAGTTTGTTTGCCTCACACCCATGTAGATCGTGTCCGACATTAATCTCAATCTTGTCCTGAAAATGAAAACAATTTTCAAATTGAAATTGCGTTGAAAAACGTTCCGATATACTTTGAAATATAAGCATTCTTTCAGATCACAAGACAGCAGCTTAGCAAGGATGCGGTGTTGCATCCTAAAGCTTACAAAATTTAGATTAAAGCTGTTTTCCGCTAAACTCATCATTTGAAGTATTCACGTTCGCGTAGGTGTAAGAAATGAAAAAATTTTGAAAAAATCGAAATTTTTCAAAAAAACTACAGAAGGCCATGGTGAAGTTAGATCCGGAAAAAGCTGTCGCTTCTAAGAGTTCTGGCTCGTGGGATTAGCAGTCATCAACCTGGTCATTTTTGACTCCAGAGCAGTTTTCACAGGGCCCCATCAAATCAATATATCTCAAAGGAGACAAGTTTTAAGACGGGTACGAGCGAATTTCACAAAACTTACAAACGGGACTAGCATTTTCCTAAGAGATGCTGCAAATCACGAATATAAGTTTTGAAATATTAGTTTTTTATTTGACAAAAATCGTTCCAATTTTAAAAATTTATTAAAATTATAAGTGTGCTGCTATGCGCTAGTTGCCGACGGACGAACAAGCGTGAGAACAAGATTGCAATTTGATTGCAAACAATTGCTTTGCGTTTGCAAAAAAATTACTAAAAATGTGCCTCTCAAGATGACATTTGAAAAAAGGGACAATAAAAAATAGCCGATCACGCACACGTAAGCACTCGCTTTCATTTAAGGCCAGTAATTGGTTGCACAAAAAAAACAAAAAAAACCCCCAAAAGTGTGGTAAGATCTCCCTTAACAAATTATGGAAATATCTTTTAACCAATGGTTCAGTGTGGTGATTTTAACAAATTATGGACAAGTATTCTACACCTCGTACACACTGAGCCAGTTTATTAATATTAGCTTCCTGCTTAAAATAACACAAACAGTATTCGCCAGATAATAATCCTTCAGACCCGGTAAGTACAGCTTAAAACTTGAAAATATTGAGCATTTTGCGGAACAAAAAACAAAACAATTAGCGTAGTTTTACAGCTAAACTTATCTAATGAATAATTTGTTGCCTGTGTAGGTTCAGTGGATACTGCGGCTATTTAGTATTTTCTTTGCCATTATTCTCAAATATGTGAAGCACCTAATACCAGTTGAGGATAGGTCTTGTAAATTTTACACCAACCAACGAAGAACGATGAAATTTGGCAAATTTTTCATATTTCATCGCTCACGATTGTACGTCAAATTTATTAGATACGCAACTCTCGTAGTTGGTTTGTTTAATAATCTATTAATAACTGGCAATAGCTGCTAAACTTGTTTGATTATATTGTCTCTTGTTACAACTACAATTATTACCAAAAGTAATTCTATAGAATTCGTTAAATACCATGATATCAGCATCGATAGCACTACATCCACGCTTTACCATTTTGTTTTCTCCGTCAAATTTCAACTGAATTGTAAAATCAAAAAAACTTCCGGACGCCTTTTCTAAAAATTTTGACACATTTAAAGTTGTAGTTAGCTGCTAATGCGCACTACAGAATCACTGCACCCCAATAAACAATAGGAAGATCAAAAAGCCGTGTGGTGGGTGCCCCATTTAGATGTGTTCTAGAGATCAACGCCCGTATTCTCATATGTGTGTAGCACCGTTCACTAGTTGGTTATATGTCTTGTAACTTTCGAACCAACAAAAACTGAGGCTCAAAAATCAGCACATTTTTCGTATATAATCATCTCTACTCTTGTACCAAATTTGAGTTCAACAACTGCAATAGTTATGAGTTTAAAAGCATATTACTAACTGATGATAGTTGCTATACACAATTGAGAATATGGGCCCAAATACGATCTGAATTAGATCGCTTAATAGCAACCACAGCTATCAATTAGACATAACATCCAGTATTTTGAAAAATTAAAAATAAAGTAGAAAAAGTAACAAAATACCGTTTTACAGTTAACAGACAATAACCATTGCAAAACTAAACCGCAAATATGGGGGGCGTACAAATGACTAAAGCCAGAATCGAGAACCTTTGTGCTAATTCGATAATCATTTGACAGCATTCACAAAAATGCAACCAATGAAAGTCCTATCTTCAACTACGGGAGAAAACTTTACTTGATATCACAAACAGAGGAACTTCAATCGGTGCAAAAATTGCATAGTTCCTAAATTTAATACCCATCGATTTTCTGTTACAAACCTTATCTTGGAATACTGTGGTGACCCGAATAAGAGGGGAGGACCCCATTTTGAGTCTCAATTAATAGGAGTCCGTATTTCTAATAAGAGTCCGTAAGCGGATTCAGTCCCTAAACGCTAATTAAAGTCCATAAATGGAATTTTTCTTTCTTACTCCACATACAGTTGAGTTTGAAACTTTAAAGCATACTAATTTGAAACATTAAGATAATCGTCCTTTATCGTCCCCCCTAATTCCTTTCTTTTAAAACCTTAGAGAATTTATTTAAAATTTTGAATAGAATCATCCATAATTTATACAAATATTTTAATAAAGAAATAAAATTCAAAAATAAACAAATATTAAAATTATTTCAAATTGTAGTGCATAAATGACTCCAGCACCAAATACAGTTGAGTTTGAAACTTTAAAGCATACTTAATTTCGAAAGTACATTCTTAAGTATAACCTTGTATTATCGATCAGGGTTTTGAAACGAGACAAAAATTTGATTCAACGTATTGTTGCAATACCGGACATATATCAGCAACGAAGGGTGGGTTAAAAAAGTAACATTCCGTAATCGAATAACAGGGTATGTACACCTTGGAGAAGCAAGCGAATATTAGTGCCTCCCTCTTATTCGGGTCACTACAGTATTATGAAAGCGTTAATGTGGTAATTTCTATGAAAAATTTTGCTGATACATTACATTTACTAAACAGAATTTACTTATTGCAAGCAATCATTGCACAGATGAAACTTGAATCTACTTGCCTCTGAAGGGCCGAAGCAGTCACCCTCGTATCCGCTTTGGGAAGGAGTGCCCACCACACAAATTGGCCAACACCCTAACAAGATTTAAACAAAAACTTTGAAAAATATTTTGATAATCGCAAAGAGCGCTCACCACCAAAATTTGGAAAGCCCACATCGTAGTCTGATCCGGCACTGTACCTTTGCACTTAATTTTAACGAACTAGTGAACTTATTTTAAAGCTAAAAGTTTAGAAAAAACGCTAAACTACGCTCCGCAACTTTTTCTGTACCGAAGTCAATTGTTACTACAATATTTCTCAAACGTAGGCATCTTGAATTTCTAAAAAACTTAACTTTTCTGAAATGAAAACTGCCTACAAAGATGTAACCGGACCCTAAAATAGCAACGTGCGTACGCTACGCCCTTTGCAATACTGAAGATCACCTATGACTCAGATATTAGCACTGATATCAGCTTAAAGTTTTGTGCAAAAATTCAGCTAAAATCTTTACAAAGCTATAAACTGCAACAGAGTTTTATCAAAAACTAAAACATTGGGGCGTGGATTGTGCAAATGCTACAATATGATAGCACCTATAACCATTAGTGATAGGTATTCAAACTCCGAAACTATTGCAGCAGGCCCGTAGCCAGCTCACCTTGCTAGGGGGAGGCTAAAAAATTTTCAGGAGGGGCATTAAAGTATTTTTAATGACTTGCAAGCAAAGTTGAAAATTTTCTAGAGGGGTCCAAAATTTCTCCAGGGGGGCTTCGTCCCCCCGGCCCATCTTTGGCTACGGGCCCGTCTTGCAGTTGAAATCTTAAATTCGGCTACGAAGTATCTCATTGGCAAAGTTAAAAATGAGCTAAATTTCAAAGCTTGCCGTCCACCGTCTAAAGTTACAAGACCGATCACCAACCGGTAATAGATGTTACACACATTTAAGAATACGAGCTTAGGTTCAAATTACGATCCAGAATGTGTCAATCCAAACACAACATTAAATTTACAGATGCAATCTTGTATAACCGTACAAAATAATTCTCTAACTCACGTAATTCAACACTCAACGGTTGGCAACGCAGAAACTTGCCCTTATAATATTTCGGAGCTCACAATTGAAAATTTAAATTTCATCAAAATTCCAAACATATTCGACCTCATTTCCTAAATTGCCACCGTCGCTTGGACACTTTGTTGAAATACGCAAAAATAATGCTGCAACAAAAATTAAACTCAAATTAATATTTAAGAATTTAAGACACAATTTTTTTCTTATAAAACGAAACAATTTAAGCGTTTGCTAGTGCTGCCTGTTAAACAACCGATGCCTCAAGTCACACCGATCTCGAATATGTTTTCCTCGTCAAAACCACGTAAACACTAAAAACACTTCAAGAAGACCACCCAGGTCTTGATTTATGAACGAGAAACTAACCAAAAAAGTTTTGTATTAAGATTTAGTACTAATATTGCGTTTGGCTTTTTGTTCGCTTCTCTCGCGAGCTTTCTTCCGCTATTATATATCGCATGGTTCCCCTTTGGAAAAAAATCGTTGGATCAGCCGCTGTCTAGGAAATAAATTAGAACACAACGTTTGTTGTAGGAAACTATTTGTGAGGTAATTGCATGTGCGTGATAGTTATTGCAGTTTAAACTCATTTCAAAAGTTAAATTGTACAATTTCTTAAAATATTTTGACTTAAAAATGAAACATAGCACGTTTAACCGTCGCTAAATGCATCAGATTAGGCTTAAGACCTTATATTCAAAGTAGGTTGCCCGAAGCAGGCCCATAGCCAGCATATCTTGCTAGGAGGGGGGCAAAAAATTTTCAGGAGTTGCATACAAGGGTATTCAATGACTTACAAGCAAAGATGAAAATTTTCTAGGAAGCCCAAAATTTTTCGAAACAAGCTGATCCTTCCTGACTTCTCTTGGCTACGGGCATGGTGCGAAACCCTATGTGTTTCCAAAAATTCATCTGAATTAAATTCAAACGCAATGTAATATTTTGAAATATTTGTAAATAAACCAAGAGCGCGGTGGTAACGACAGATCGGAATCCCCTCTTCCCGTAAATAATTTTCGTTCCAACTATAACTCTACTATTGCGTTATGATTATTTTTCGCTAAGAGAATTGACATTTTCGTGGTATAAATTCTTAAATGTTGCGCTCATTTTTAAGCTTATGCACGAGACTCCTTCCAACGGCTGTATGGTTCTTACGTTCACGAATCAAGCCCGTTGATTTTGCTTGTGGCAGTCCCGTAGGCGCTCACCTTGCTGGGCCCGCTAAAAACTTTGAGCGGTGTACAAGGGGTTTCAATGACTTATAAACAAGGTTGAAATTTTTTTGATGGTGCCAAAATTTTTGCATGGGGCTAAACACTCCCCTGCCCTCCCTATTGGCTACGGGCCCGGGAGAGCCAAAAATTTCTGGAAACGGCATTTAAATTCGGATTTTACAAGTGGATAACTAGTAATCACAATCACTACTTCAGAGCTTTCAGTATGCTGGCTTAGACATTAAGGTAGTTTATTTTCAAAATTTCACACAAAGTTCTTATTTATTTCGTTGCTGTTCGTACAAAAGTTTAAACCCTGCGTGAAAATAGAATTGCGTTTAAACAGTAAACATTTGAGTTCAAAATAAACAAATAAAGCAGCTTGAAAGCTAAAGTTGTTGTTGTTGTTTACTTTACGCTATTTTCACACCTGGAAATAAAAACGTAATAGTTTGTAGTGATAGAATAGGAAATCTAGTAATAAAAAAGATCTAAGCCTAAAGTTTGTACCAATCAGTGACGGAACCAGGAATTTCTGATGGCGGGGGCGGGGTGGTAAATATTATGAAGCGCAAAAAATGTAAGGTAGAAACCTTGTGATTTTATCACCAAAAATTTTTTGATGGGGAAAATTGTAAGGTAAAGATCTCATCATTTTATCACAAAAATTCTTAGGGAAAAATTACTGACCGTATCTTTTTTACAAAACATTTATCTAAGGAGGAAAATTGTAAGGTTACTATTTTATCGCAAAAAAATGTGATGGGGGGGGCGTATGCCCCCTGCTCTGGATACGCTAGTAGCACCAATAGTCTCACGTCTTGTTTATTGTAAACTATAAAATATATTAGCATAAGCAGTAACTTGTAGTAAATACACGGTTTGCGCGACCCAGATTAGAAATTTTGCAAAAATATTACGACCACATTGTGAATCGATTTGGTATTTCTTGCACTCGAGTCAAACATGCTTACATTACACCACGTAACTGAGATTCGTCTTTAATACTTATTCATTATCGGCCTAATTTTAATCAATTTACTTTTGATTAAACTTTTGTTATCTAAATTTGAACACAATTTGTTTCAAAATTTTGAACAAGTCACAAGCTGATATTGACAATATTTGACCGTATCCGGCGCCCCCTGTTCAATAAGAAATGTTCATTGTACACACTTTCACAAATTCATACCAATCTCAAAACGTTGCTTTGAAAGACAAATCATACTATAATGCTTGTCTTTAGACTGAGAAAATCTTTAGCTTATAAACGCTTAAATATCAATATGAAATGTGTGAAAAGAACGCAATTTGTCTCGAAAAATGCAAATATTTGATTTGTTGAAAAGTTATGCAATTTCGTCTGTTCGTTTAATATTAATAACGATAGAATCGAGATTGGCCTGTGAAATTTGTAAATGTTTAAATTTCAAATATTAGGTATATATTATATATTTATTTATTTATATATAAATTATATAAATATATATAGAGTGAGGAAAGGGGGCCGCCCCTCTCCCCAAATCCAAAGTCTTATTAGTCACGTAGAGACGGTGACCAAATTATCGCTTTTAATTTACCACTTTTATTTTAATATACCTGAAGTGCTACTTCTATGTTAAGCAGTACCATATAGAGCCCTTCAACAAAATTGAAATTTTGGTGCGGAATCGGTCAGGCTCGAACCCTCGACGTACGGATTACCGGTCCGCTGCTCTATCCACTGAGCTACACTGCCATTTTATTTAACTATTATTAATCCATCGCTTTGAAAAGGTTAAAATAGTTTTTATTGCTAATAAGTTTTCTCATACGGATGTATCTGGATTCGAACTGTAACAACATTTGGCTGATATAATCGAAATCAAAAGTGTGTTTCCTTTAATTAAAGTTTCTTATCACTGGCTTTTAGCAGGAAAATTTTAACTGATGTTTTCCAGCACACATTTGAGCAGTATTTTCAAAATTAACTAAAACTTAAAACTTAGCATTCTACCGTTGGTTTAGAATTTTAAAATATCCAGCAGCTGCTCGTTCCGAGACGCCACATAGAGCAGTTAAATTAGCTCTAGTTTCCAATTATGACCTCTAAGTTTTAATATCATAAAAAATTTTAGGATAAAATATTCAATTTTAAACGTTTACTCCTACATATAAGATGGCCAGTTGTCTTGATACCATAACCATGGTAATTTTAGTTAACCCAGTTTAAGAGCCACATTTTAAGCTAATTCTAGAAATGACGGAGATCCGTAGCCAGCTTACCTATTCTAGGGGAGCTAAAAATTTTCACGAGGGGCATTCAATGGTTTTCGTTGAGTTACAAACAATATTGAAAATTTCTATGGCTGGCAAAATTTTTCAAATCCCTTTGGCTACGGGTCCAAAAGTACGCGTATAAGGAAAACGACAGTATTTTCGATTCTTAAATTAAATCAATTGTAGGATGCAGACTTGAAAACGTTAACTGTTAATATCAGAAAACTGAATGATTTATTGACCGCAATCCTCCCGTTTACCTCAATTAATTGAATAACATTAAACCAAATGTGACAAAATTGTATTTTATTGGACAGCGAGTAATTAATTTAAAAGTAAAAACAGAATTTTCTTAATAATTAAATGTTGAAAACGTCAAAATTTTGAAATTGTCCAAAAAGACAGCCTGGTACATTTGACAGGTTACAGAATTCATTTCCTGGTTTCTAAGCATCTTTCCGGTTTCGATTTCGGTATTCTTATCTGGATTTAACCGTGAGAATTTTGGGACAAAAAAATCTGACTGCGGAAATGGCCAATAATAAATAATTTTGATAGATATACATTTAGCTTCAAGAACGCATTTATTCATTCATGATGATTTTTATAAGAATTTAAATTTTTCGAAGTAGCATGAAGTCAATTTTGCTGAAAATACACCGAAAGCCTAAGTCTCTTGAAACTGATGAACACTAAAACTAATTATATAGCCAATCTGGTAAATGTCTTGCTAATTACTAAACTCATAAAATATACAAAATATACATATACACTTAAAACTGATATCAAGTTGTGTTGTTTCGGTATATAAACGTCTTCCATTCGAAAGGCTAAAACTATAGACAAAATCTAATCCGATACCTAAATCTTTGCCTAAAGCCTTAACCTTAGATATAGGAGTGTACAAGAGCCAACAAACCAGTCAAGAACTAGAACCCTAAACGAGCGCACTAGTGTCAACCGTTTTGTAAACGAAAATTAATTTAGCTTTCAAATACGGAAGTTGAAAGCAAAATCTATGAGTCAATAATTTAAAGATTGTGACGTACGGCTTGCAACATCTGACAATGAGCAGAGATAGGAAGAATTAACTATTAAGATTGGTTTCTTTATCAGTTTGTAGAAAATTAATGACGTAAGCATTTTAGGCCGTATGATTTATTATTTTAAATTAAATTATAATTTTAGAGATGCTGACAACGTAGTCGCACAATACCTGACATTTTGGTGTTTAGAGACTAAGTATAGTTACCCCGTCAGGAAACAAAACCTTTATTCTTTTGGGTACAGGTATTGTTAAGCATTCTCATTTCTTAGCCATGGCATAAATATGATACGGTTACTTCGGTAAGGACGAACAGAAGAGTACCGATATCTCTCTGACACCATAAAAGTTTCATGGAAGGATTAATAAGCACTTAAAATTATCAAATGTTTTATATAATCGTTGTGTTTTTTATTTGAGTCAAAAATAAGAGTTGATTACTAAGAATGTTTTAGAATTGTAAGCCCTAGAAACGTAGGGCTAGTTTGGGTTTCAAGCAGGAGAGTAAAAACTTTAATTTACACCAGAGAAGAAAAGCTTTAACTGATACGTTGAAATGGGAAAGGTTAATTGACACAAGAAACTATAATTGACACCATGAGAGGAAAAATTTTAATTTTCATTATGTGGCGGACGATATAATTAATTCAAAATTAAAATATAAACTCATGAAATTTCTACTAAAATTCAAATTATAAAAGCAAAATTTAACAATTCGCCCAATATTTTGCAATTTCACTGCCGCGATCGCAAGTTATGCAAAACTAAACTTTATGAGTAATTAAAAATTTTCACATAGAACTTCTGTCCAGTTCAAATTGCGAACATTTTCCGACGTAGTAAAGAGCAACATAAATACGCTTAATTTTTGTGTAGGGCAAAGTATAGCAGTCGCCTGAACCAGACCTGTAGCACAATAGTATGCAACTGTGAACATTCTGTGCTGAAACGACTGTACTGGCACGCGTTGTGATTTTTGCTTACCGCTCCGTACATAAAGCGGGTACAACCTATGCGAACTGTAGCACCGTATGTAGCCGGCGTCAAAAATGCTTCACTTATCGTGTAATTTAAGGTATTGCATGCGACAACGACCCATCCTCTAAATAAAAGGTGTGGAAAAGTATGGCATAATATAGCTACCTATACTCTGGTAACATGAAAGTTTTCCCGTTAATATGTCAAACAATAATTCACGCTTAATAGCAGGGTGAGTTTATTTGATTCAGTTAAGTCGCTTACCCCCATGCCACGAAAAGACGATTTGAAGGGTCGGCTAAAACAAAAAGGTCACAAGAACTATGAGAGAAACAGCAAAATGATACAACAATCCATGAAAACGTAGTGTTTTTTCTCGTTGTCATTTTCAAATTTTATTACTTCATTAATTGTTGAAAGTTGCACAAAATTTTTCGTTCTGCAACTAATAAAATGCGTTAATTTTAGAAAATATTAAGTTTCGCAAAAACTATTGAACGTGAGAACTTTCGAATCTTATTGTGAATAACAACAACAACAACAACAACAACAAACGAACACAGGAAACCTTCAACGGTGGTTATAGAAACGGATCCTGAAAAACTATTACCAGCAACGGAGCTTTTAAACAAGGGCGCACCCAAGAGGGCAAGGGAACAATGGCCCCCCAATGGTTTTAGAAATGTTCATCATTGACTAAATTGAAACTATGTCGTCCTGTGCGTTTCATTCCCACACACTAGTTTTTGGTGCGTTTATATTTTGAACCAACATTGATTTAGTGGTATATGTTCGTAGCCCAAGTCGCACTTCAGACCAATTGCATATTGAGCTAGTTCAAAGCGGAATCTCCATTTTAACTAGCCCAAATTGGAACCATATCTGATAAAGCTGCGCGTTTTCTGAAATGTTGCACTTGCAGTAAAACCAGAACCAGAAATTTTTACATTTGAAAATATAATTGCACCAAATACTATTTGCTGTTCATACGTGGAACAAGCGAAATATATAGCGATTGCGTCAAACGCCAAAAAATGTCATATCCATCATTCAAAAATATATCGTTTTAACGTATTTTTCAAAACAATACAAGTTTAACAATTGCTTAGCCAATCACAGCTGAGTATACACATCAGCTAATCGTATTTAAGTATGTCATTAAGGCAGCAACCAATCACAAGTTGTGCCCTTGTAGCAGCGAATGGATTACGCCGTGGACTAGCCAAGTTGTAGTTCTGCGCTGGACTGTACCAATTCCCAATTGGGATAGCCCAATTTGGAATTGGTTTGAATTGCGGCTTGGGCAACGACATATATCAAAATTTGTTTTCTCACGCGTTCTTGTGTGTAGTGACTGTTTTGGTATGAATTGGGTGGAATTACGGCTTGGGCTACGGCATATGTACCAAAATTTATTTTCTCACGCGTTGTTTTGTGCAGTGACTGTTTTTGTACGATTAACGCGCAATATATTGTTAAAGTATTTGCTCCCAAAACAAAAATCCTGGCTATGCCCATGTTTCGAACACCCCCTCCAGACCCTGGTACGGAAGAGAAAAACTGCAAGCCTGACATGTGGTTTTCTATTTGACCTGTACAGAAACTCGATTCTCTTGTACATGCTTCCCCTAGATTTAATGTTAAGAGTTGGGTAAAAGTATACTCATAGATAAGCATTGTACACTTTTCCCACAGGTTAGGTTTGGACCCATGCGTCATGTTGGGGCTTAGGTTTCGTAAAAGGCTTATATGAGTAATCTTAAGCCTAAACCTTTGTCTGAACCCTTACCTAAACATAGGACTAAGTTTTAACCTTAAATGAGTGACAAGCCTTTCCTAACCTTGCCTGACTTACACCTGAGCCTAAGTGTAAACCTAAGCAAAAACAAATAGTCTAAAACTTAAACTTCCTCTAGTGCAGTCTCACAGAAAACCGAAAATAAAATCAAATTCAAAAATAAAAACGAATATATTCAACTATGAAAGAAATTCAGTAAGGTTAAAAAATAAAAGGTTAAACATTTGTAAACCCTTCCGCAACGTACACATGCGGCAATAATCATTTGAAACTGATTTAACTCTTCACTTGAATTTACTCCAGCCGACGATATTTGAATTAAAATTACACTAATTATTACCTCAAATACAATTAAGTACGCTCGCTTAGGTGAGGTCCAGGAAGATTCTGCGACAGGTGGGGGCACACGCACTCCACAAGCTTTGTCGAACGGTATATAATTTGTCTAACTTTTTTAACAAAAACAGTTTCCATACTGAGGGGTACCTTGAGACCTATAAAAATCGAATTCTTCAAACCCTCAAATTTTTGTGCGAAATTATCAGCGGCTGCTCATTCTTCACCGAATCCCCACACGAATGCTTTTGTTAAACTAGCATAACGATGTCAAGACCCATGTAAGTATATATTAAATTTAAATATTTCATTAATCAAAATTTAATAATTTTAAGCCAATTGATTTTCAAATCTAAGGGCGCGTCCTGAAATTCGCCGTGTTCAAAGCGAAATCTGTTGTATTATTACTTTCCGTTCAAAATTTTGCAACAGTTGCATAGCATAGACAGATCCGCGGTCATATTGACAGTTTAATCACCAATAAATACACGATTTTGAGTGGTTGTTAATGATAATTCACCCCGAATTTAAAATCCCCAAGGATATGACTTTACCCTGCATGTGTGTGCTATCTCTTATAATCAGTAGTGTCCTCAGGATACTGAATCAAACACCACACACAGCGAACACTAAGTACAGAGTTGCTAGCTGGAAGGGCATGAAAATAAACTCTTATATAGTTTTTCGAGGGCGAATAGTGTTTCGGATTTAGTAAACGTGAATTTGCACGAAACCTGAAGGTAAAAACCAAAAGAACAATAGCTCCTACCACAAACTTTACCAATAAAGGAATGTTCGCTGAAAAAAATTAATGTACTTACAACTGTATATGTTAAAGCAATTGGCGAGTCCTCGTCAAAACTAAACCTGGATCAAACGCTTGCAATCGCCTAAGGACTTAAATTTATACCCTACGTATGACATTGATATCACAGCGAGAGGCGACATTTAGTGATAGCCTAAAACAATGACTACGCCCATGTTGCACTTGCAGTAAAACCAGAAAAAGAAATTTTTACATTTGAAAATATAATTGCACCAAATACTATTTGCTGTTCATACGTGAAACAAGCGAAAAATATAGCGATTGCGTCAAACGCCTAAAAATGTCATATCCATCATTCAAAAATATATCGTTTTAACGTATTTTTCAACACAGTACAAGTTTAAATTTTTAATTTTAAAATTTTTGAAAAGTTTGGTCTTCATTTTGAACGACAATTTCAATCAGGTGATCGCTTAAAGTCACAAGTAATCAGAACAATTTCACCTAAATGGTTGCTTTGAAACTAAAAGGGTCGTAATACACTTTTTTTGAAATTTTTAATACCGTCCGGCGTTATTTGGCGTCGTTGAACGTATTAATGCAACGTGAAACAAAAATTTTTTAACTTGCGCCGTCGTCAGTCGCTCAACGACGCCACCCACGACAATCGTAGCGCATTCTAAGCAGTTGGTTTGAGTATGAGACTGTGGGAATTTAGGTTTAAAACTGGTTGTTTGCTTTGATACGTGTAACTTTAGGGTACTGAAATCTGAGGGTAACGCAAATGTAACGGAATATATACGTATAATTCTTAGCAGCTGCGCTTTTCAGAATGTCACTCGTGTTTTGTTATCGTTTAAGATTGTCTTGTCAAAAATTGTTTAATTCGGAACCTGGGGTAACCGTAGCAATGCGAAAAATACAAAACTTGCAACTGCAAATACTTCCACGCAGAGCTTAAAAGACTGATGAATAAGTTTAATTCAAACAATATACTCACTCGCGGAGCAAACTGAAGGCAATTGGAATCTATAATCTAGATTTAGTACTCAAAGTGCGTTTAGTTTCTCGCTCGCTTCGCTCATAAGCTTTTTAATTGGTATACATTGCGCAGCCTCCCCATTTAAACAGTTTATGGATCCGCCAGTCAAAGTCAGAATCAAAAGATAAAAAAATGTGGCCTGAGCCTAACCCAAAGACGTATACAAAACCACTGATGTCAAATTTTGGACTAAAATTGAGACCAAATCGCTAGCTTTCCAAATTAATGCCAGAGGTTTCAAATATTAAATCCTAAAAACAGATGTTTGACCCTTTGACAACGCTTAACCCGAGCACGTACCTCGGTTCAAGTATGTACTTAAACGATACTCTTACATTAATTCTGCTATAACTGCAGGGTAATGATTTGTCAATGAGTTTAAACCAAGAACATAAAATCCAATTTGTAGTTTAACCGCTTAATTACGTCATTTAAAGCGTATAAATGCAGAGAGAGGGCGATATGAGGATGTATGAATTCCGACCCTGAGGCGTAGCTAGAAGTGATGTACATTCCATTAAGCCCCATTCAGACGATCAAGTTTTTGAAGTGCGAGCGAATTTGAAGCTCCAACTTTCTGCTGCAAGTTTTTAATGAGTTATCGAATACAAATTGCACCTGTAAGTTTTTGCTGCAAGTTGCTGCTGCAATATTTCGCTGTAAGTTGCAGCTGCAATTTTTCGCTGCAAGTTACAGCTGCAACATTTCGCTACAAAAATTTGCACGTGTCACTAAGGCTTCCACGTAACATCTGCCAAAATACGAACTAATTCCTAAGTTGTAAAACCACCTGATGCTGTCTTATATTGTACATTTTTAGATCCAGCATACAATACGAGAGTTTTCGACCAAACGGATATTTTAACTAAGTTTAAAACGGTTTTGCCTTAATCCCAACGACTACACTGTGTGTTCAGCAAAAAACAAGCTAAGTTTCAATGTAGTTTTAGGCTTTTACATCTACATAGACCAGGTCTATTGGCACTAAGATCGGCCCTAATATTTTGATATGAACCCGGCCTACTACAGATAAAAGTCAAATAACGTAAATGTTTTCATTTTAGCGAGTGGCCCAAATACCACCGGGCCCAAAGGGTACTTGCTCGAAGGCTGAGGTGTTCAGTTCTCGCCTTATATACATGCAGCGGCACACCATCGACCAATTTATACAAACTACATGTATCTGCATTTAAATCAAAGCGGTGCCTTTAAATGAAAAGTTAAAGTAACTCAAAAACTATTAGAATAGTTTTTGACAACTGAACTGCAATTTCAAAGTTCAAAGCTGCCGAATCAAGTATTAAAGAACAAATTATAAGTTAGGTTGTTGAGGTCAATATATTTCAGTCTGGCAGTTGAAATTTTACAATGGATGAAGAGCTAAATAGAGAGATAAAATTTCAATTGAAAATTTTTAATCTATACTTTGCGCATTGAATATGCCGCGAAACTATGAAAAGAGCTTTCTGCGTTCTGGCCATGCAAACGAACAAATACACGTATATATGTTTATATATATTTACAAATATTTAATTGGATGACTTAAAGCCAAAATTTCAACGCAAATCGAAAAACTTTCTCGTTCAACATAAATACGAGTGTGATTGCTTACCATATCAGATCACACAAAATATTAGTCATTATTTGAAAAATAATATACCAACTTTAACAGATTGCATTGGTCACAGAAGCGTCGTATTCTTAAAGAGTTACCGAAAGTTTAAACCGTATTTAAGCTTCCAAAGACAGATTATTAAAATATTTTTGCCAGTTTATTGACCAATGTGACTCGTCGTACTCTCCTGAGAGTCGAAACCGGAAAACAATAAACAGCTGACGAGAAAATTTTGACGTTTGCAAACTTTTACTTTATAGACTAAATTGCACAAATATGCAAATATTTGAATGAAACCTTTTCTGACATCAATAAACAAATAGCGAGCATTGCGTTTTGGGCATACGAAAACACTTAATTTTACAAATATGGGACCATGTATAGCTGACGGCGTAGCAGTAGTATAAGCATATTTCTAGGTCTAAGCCTAAACCTTAAGTGTAATAATAAGCCAATAGCTAATAAGTCTAGGCCTAAGCCTAAGAAGATTATTTAAGGCATACGCTATTGCAGACCCGTGGAAGAATGGCCCGCGTCTTAGCTATATATGGGTCCAAAAAGTTATCAATTAAAATGATAAAGGTTGGGTTGACCTACTTGAAAAAATAAAATTCAGCAGCAGCAGTAAGGAACGTACTTCGTATCGTATAGTTGAAGGTTCGTACCTGCAGCCAAAGAAGGGCCACGGAGGTCTCAGTCCTCCCAAAAAATATTGCGACCCTGGCCAATGTTACTTTAAAGGGAGTCCAGGTTTCCGATGAGTCTATAAAAGAGTAGGTTTGGATTCTTGACTACATTTTTTTGCTTAGGCTCAGGCTTAGGCTTAGGCTTAGGAACTCATTTTTACAACGCTTAGGCTTAGGCTTAGGAATACGCTTAATCTGCTGTTACGCCCCTTAAAATAACATTGGCCGCGACCCTTATAGAACAGAGTTATAACCAAACGTACTTCTAGCAATTTTAGGGTCGTTCTAACAGGCAAATATTGTTCGAAGTATACCGAATCACAATAAGCCTACATAGAGACAATCGGTGCTTCTCTTGTGTCTCCGATGCATCCTGTTGACATTATATAACCAGAATGCAAAGCATTCCGTTTCCAACGATACCAAACCATTTTACAGGGACGGATTTCGACTTAACCACAATCATAGGCAGATCTGTGTTCCGGGCTTCCAAATTTTGACCCATTTTTAGATCAAGGACGGACCGTTTTTTCGCGGGACTGCTATATAGTAAGCTTAACCTTTAGACTATTTTTAGGCCTAGCCTTAAGCTTGGCTTTAGGTATAGGAGTATCTTTACGCTCAGGCTTAGACTGGCTTAGGCTTCAGAATACGCTGATACTTCTGTTACAGCCCTAATCAATATACCTATAGGACTGGTAACACCTATGATATAAATTTGTTATGTTTAGGCTTCAGTGATTTTAGCACGAGATACTTTAGTTGCCACAGGCCCCATGGAACTACAGGAGCCCTGAACCTCGCAAGAATACTGACCACAGTATTGAACTGCCCCTGCAATTTTATACTGACACCCACAAAACTGTACCTAATTGCAAAAAACAGAATTCACTTTAAAGAATAATAATTGAACAAAATTATAGTATTGCTCTAGTTTAAGAGACACAACACAGCCCCGCTTTGGTATCTGAGCGAACCCGAATTGAATACAAACGAGAGTGAAAACTATATCAATATAAAGTACCTGAAGCATGCCAAACTGTTTCATAGGCAATTTCAGCCAAAAATTTCACCTCAAAAAACGTATTTCTATTTTAGAGTTAATGCAGCGTTATAATAACTTTCCTAGCTCGGCACCATATACGACATATGGTACGGTGAACCAACTGACAACTTTGAAAATTGCTACTGGTTAGCCATACAGACCGATGCTTACAGATTGTGACAATTTTGCAACCATTCATGGCAGTTGAAAATTTTAGCTCAACAGGGCAATATATATAGAACAGGGCAGTAACAGTAGTATAAGCATATTCCTATGCCTAAGCTTAGACCTTAGCCTAACGGTAAGCGTAAGAATGAGTTTATACTCAAGCCTAATCGTAAACCTAAGCAAAAAATAGTGTAAAGCTTAAGCTTGCACTATTGCCGTCACACAGGTAAACGTTTCGCTACTGATGTCCACATGAGGCGCACAATGTCAGCGAAAAAGCCAACAGTTACGACTATTTGAAAATTGAACTAAATTTGTGCACAAGATAATAGAAATCTCTAAAACTCAAGCTATAGAAGCTACAGCAAGTGCCGGCAAAAACTATAACTATAATTTAATCGGAAGTCAATGTTTTGTCGAACCAAAACATTAGTTCAATGCACTCAGGAGCGGTTAGAAGTGAACCATTTTTTGGCTGTTGCACACTTCTTCTGAACCCTTTGTTCCAAGTTTAGTACTGGTTTTTAGGAACTTATTTGGTGATAATACAAAAAACTCTATTTCGAAATTTTGATAACAAAATGTAACAGAACTCTTTTCGGATGCTTCCTTGGCTGCAGCATTACACTACAGGAGTTAACACAGTCGACAGTCTACGTAGAAACAGCGAATTCAGATCAGATCTTTTAACTGAGCAGCTGGAAAGCAGACTTACAGAGCGGGGATCGAAGTTCAAGCCTGCAGATCTTTAAGCGAACACTCTATTACGACTCCACGCAGCATATCTCTCCAACTGCTTTTTTCGTCGACTGTCGACACGTACGCTACCGGCTAGTAAACAACACAATGTGCGTTGCATATATTGCATATGCACTATAGGACAAGCATGTCTCACATGCTTTCCAACCACCTGCTCAGGTAAAAATATCACCGTAAACCAGTCAGAAAACATATTTCGCTAAATCAGAACCAATTAAGTTACACGCTGCCGTCTAGTAATTGACTTACCTTACAATTTTGTATTTCTGTCGTCATTAACGTATAACCATTACGTAGTGAGTGTGAATTTGTAGTTTACTATGCTGCGCAAGTAACTCGAGTTTAACTTCAACTAATTTCAATTCATTTGAAATCTCTTTCAAAAAATCGCAGTATTTTAAAGTAATACATTCTTGACAGAGAATTTGAAAACTAATCAGCTGGGTTTCGAAATCCTACTTAAGTGTATAAGTTTATATACTTAACGGTTTGCTAAATAATTTATAACTTTTAGTTTCCGAAAGCGTACTGGAATTAAGTGATAGTCACAGAATGTTATACAGACCCGTAGCCAGGCGGGGGACAGGGGGGTTGAGCCCCCCTGGAAAATTTTGGACCAACTAGAAAGTTTTCAACCTTGCTTGTAACCCATATTTTTCAGTTCCCCAAGCAATGTGCGCTGGCTACGAGCCTGACGTTATAAGCCCCAAGTTGCTCGGAATAGCAGACTCAAATGTTTACTGGTGAATATCCGCACAAAGACAATACAATAACAAACACTTCAGACAGCCTGCCAGCCAAGCCAATAACTCGTTACTTTTCTAAACCTAATCCTCCCAGCCCTACTCAAAATCTTAGCTATATTTCATCCGCTCTTGCGGCTTCACAGCTATTTCCTCAACTGATTACCTTCGCACATTTTTATTAGACCTGGTAGAAACCAACAATTATGCTTTTATACTAAGTTCCACCTAATTAAGATTGCAGACTGAAGGAACCGCATTGATATATGAAGTGTTTAAAGAATATTTAGCTTTTGTTCACTTTCCTCCGCATAGGCTCAGTCTAAAGCTCAAAACATAAGCTTAGATTTGGAAATATACTTGCCTATACCTAAACATTTGCCTTTACCACAGCCTAGTGTGCCTAACCTAGGGCCGAGCCTAAACCTGAGCTTCGTTAACCTTGATGAGGAGGAAAGTGTACAAGAGCAAAAGCCAGTAGTTTTACTTATTCGTCTCATAAACACCCTTTTGTCTCTGGGTTCAAATCAACGCAAGTTTTGAGCTAAGCCAGTCTTAGATAGCTTAGCCTATGTCTCAAGTTTTCAGAGTGACGTTCTGTGAAAAGTTATTTTTACATTAATAATAAACGGATGAATTTTGATACTAAAATAACATTTTTGAGTTATATACATTTTGTTGTGAAAAATCACAAAAACAGAACTGTGATCAAATTTCAGAAAAAAATAATTTCGTTTTTTCAATGAAACATAAATATTTAAAGCGATACGTCTTCTCAAATTGACAACTAAATCCCGTCTATTTGTATTAAAATAATACTATTTATGAACTCAAAATGAAGATAATGTTCATTCATATACCACGTCACCGTAACGATCATACTCAGAAGCAAGTTGATTATACTGAGCTGCCACAGAGAAGACGGTGAGGCTGACGGAATGTATAGGTTTAGGCTTTAACCTTAGGGTTAGGCTTAGGCTTAAACATACTGGACAGGTTTTGTGGTTAATTTGGTATAAAATTTGGCAATTTTAATAATTACAATTCAGTATAACGCTACATGTTGACAAAACTTAAATTTTTTATGCCCATTCAAATTTTGGTACCAGCGCACTTCACCCACAAAATTAAGCCTAAGCCTAACACTAAGCATATTCTTAAACCTATCTCTCAACTAAATACCAAAGCAAGCCTAAACCTAAGTTTTGCGAATATCAGTAAATTTTTAAAAATGTGCGGTGAAAGTGTACAAAAGCTAAAATTGAAGTAAACTTGTGATTCACTGGAGATGCGGATAATAATGGGAGCCAGTGAGAGCGCAGTCTTTTGGTTCGTGTATTTAAGGGTCTCCTGAGTTGTGTTCCAAAAATGTAAGTTGAATGGTGAATTGTAATTGACCCACGTTCCTTCATTAATCTTTTGTTGTTGTTGTTCCACAGAACAAATCTGCCTCAGGAGCAGGTTAAGTCATGATCCGCCCTGCACCCTGTTTTTCAGAAATATTCCTACAACTTTCTAGTAACGCAAAATCTTCAAATCTAATCAGTCACGTTCACATTTAAACAAGAGTATTGCGTTCTAAATTTTGTTCAATAAAAACACCGAAACTCGAGTTCAATTCTAAAGTAGTCAGTTTAAACTATTGATTTTTTGACACAATTTTATAATCGTTTGAAAACGTTTGCGATGGGATCGATCGAAAAAAAGTCATATGTCCCAAATATTCCTCTCCCCCTCACAAAACTAATGCTACACCACCAGTGGCGGATACAAAAATTTCTGACGTGGGCACTAGAGATACGTAATACTGAAGAAAGCATTCAAGCGCATCGGAACGAGAGCCAAGTACTAAGTCTTAACACAAAATGTTGGCTTTGATCCGTGCGGACGGCAGTTTCGTGATCGTGCCCCATTTATGCGCCAGCATATACCTTTAAAGCGTTAACATAACGTATCGGTCGAAAAATTGTAGAATTAAAACAAAATAATTCACAAGACTCGATACTGAAATAACACAAAACAGGTCAAACCATGCAGCGATTTTGAAAATGGTTAAAATTTAACGGGAATAATTTTGTAGCTCCAAACCTCAAGGTTGAACTTCTTACCTTTGGAGCACCCCCTCCTATAAATTCTCCAAGTGTCAGAAATGTTCTGTGCTTTAGTTTACAACAAGTTATGTTTTGAGTTTAGATGAGCTATGGGAGGAAAGGAACAAAGAATATTTATTATATTGGTCTTAGTGATTTATAGGGGTAGTAAGTATTTTGGTTTCTACCAGGTCTAATAAAAATGTGCGAAGGTAATCAGTTGAGGAAATAGTGTAAAGCAGCAAGAGCGGATGAATATAGCTAAGATTTTGAGTAGGGCTGGGAGGATTAGGTTTAGAAAAGAACGAGTTATTGGCTTGGCTGGCAGGCTGTCTGAAGTGTTTGTTATTGTATTGTCTTTGTGCGGATATTCACCAGTAAACATTTGAGTCTGCTATTCCGAGCAACTTGGGGCTTATAACGTCAGGCTCGTAGCCAGCGCACATTGCTTGGGGAACTGAAAAATATGGGTTACAAGCAAGGTTGAAAACTTTCTAGTTGGTCCAAAATTTTCCAGGGGGGCTCAACCCCCCTGTCCCCCGCCTGGCTACGGGTCTGTATAACATTCTGTGACTATCACTTAATTCCAGTACGCTTTCGGAAACTAAAAGTTATAAATTATTTAGCAAACCGTTAAGTATATAAACTTATACACTTAAGTAGGATTTCGAAACCTAGCTGATTAGTTTTCAAATTCTCTGTCAAGAATGTATTACTTTAAAATACTGCGATTTTTTAAAAGAGATTTCAAATGAATTGAAATTAGTTGAAGTTAAACTCGAGTTACTTGCGCAGCATAGTAAACTACAAATTCACACTCACTACGTAATGGTTATACGTTAATGACGACAGAAATACAAAATTGTAAGGTAAGTCAATTACTAGACGGCAGCGTGTAACTTAATTGGTTCTGATTTAGCGAAATATGTTTTCTGACTGGTTTACGGTGATATTTTTACCTGAGCAGGTGGCTGGAAGCAGTGAGACATGCTTGTCCTATAGTGCATATGCAATATATCACGACATTGTGTTGTTTACTAGCCGGTAGCGTACGTGTCGACAGTCGACGAAAAAAGCAGTTAGAGATATGCTGCGTGGAGTCGTAATAGAGTGTTCGCTTAAAGATCTGCAGGCTTAACTTCGATCCCCGCTCTGTAAGTCTGCTTTCCAGCTGCTCAGTTAAAAGATCTGATCTGAATTCGCTGTTTCTACGTAGACTGTCGACTGTGTTAACTCCTGTAGTGTAATGCTGCAGCCAAGGAAGCATCCGAAAAGAGTTCTGTTACATTTTGTTATCAAAATTTCGAAATAGAGTTTTTTGTATTATCACCAAATAAGTTCCTAAAAACCAGTACTAAACTTGGAACAAAGGGTTCAGAATAAGTGTGCAAGAGCCAAAAAATGGTTCACTTCTAACCGCTCCTGAGTGCATTGAACTAATGTTTTGGTTCGACAAAACATTGACTTCCGATTAAATTATAGTTATAATTTTTGCCGGTACTTGCTGTAGCTTCTATAGCTTGAGTTTTAGAGATTTCTATTATCTTGTGCACAAATTTAGTTCAATTTTCAAATAGTCGTAAGTGTTGGCTTTTTCGCTGACATTGTGCGCCTCATGCGGACATCAGTAGCGAAACGTTTACCTGTGTGACGGCAATAGTGCAAGCTTAAGCTTTAGACTATTTTTTGCCTAAGGCTTACGCTTAGGCTTAAGTATAAACTCATTCTTACGCTTACCGTTAGGCTAAGGTCTAAACTTAGACATAGGAATATGCATATACTACTGTTACTGGCCTGTTCTATATATTGGCCTGTTGAGCTAAAATTTTCAACTGCCATGAATGGTTGCAAAATTGTCACAATCTGTAAGCATTGGTCTGTATGGCTAGCCAGTAGCAATTTTTAAAATTGTCAACTGGTTCACCGTACCATATGTCGTATATGGTGCCGAGCTAGGAAAGTTATTATAACGCTGCATTAACTCTAAAATAAAGATCGTTTTTTGAGGCTGAAATTTTTGGCTGAAATTGCCTATGAAACATTTGGCATGCTTCAGGTACTTTATATTTGATATAGTTTTCATCTCTCGTTTTGTATTCAATTCTGGGTTCGCTCAGATACCAAAGCGGGGCTGTGTTGTTGTCTTCTTTAAACTAGAGCAATACTATAATTTTGTTCAATTATTATTCTTTTAAAGTGAATTCTGTTTTTTGCAATTAGGTACAGTTTTGCTGGGTGTCAGCAGAAATTCAGGGGGCAGTTCAATACTGTGGTCAGTATTTCTTGCGAGGTTCAGGGCTCCTGTATGTTCCCATGGGGCCTGTGGCAACTAAAGTATCTCGTGCTAAAATCACTCTAAAGCCTAAACATAAACAAATTTATATCATAGGTGTTACCAGTCCTATAGGTATATTGATTAGGGCTGTAACAGAAGTATCAGCGTATTCTGAAGCCTAAGCCAGTCCAAGCCTGAGCGTGAAAGATACTCCTAATACCTAAAGCCAAGCTTAAGCCTAGCCCTAAAAATAGTCTAAAGGTTAAGCTTACTATATAGCAGTCCCGCGCCCCCCCCCCCCCCCCCCCCCCCCCCCCCCCCCCCCCCCCCCCCCCCCCCCCCCCCCCCCCCCCCCCCCCCCCCCCCCCCCCCCCCCCCCCCCCCCCCCCCCCCCCCCCCCCCCCCCCCCCCCCCCCCACCCCCCCCCGCCCCCCCCCGCCCCCCCCCCCCCCCCCCCCCCCCCCCCCCCCCCCCCCCCCCCCCCCCCCCCCCCCCCCCCCCCCCCCCCCCCCCCCCCCCCCCCCCCCCCCCCCCCCCCCCCCCCCCCCCCCCCCCCCCCCCCCCCCCCCCTCCGCTCTCCCCCCCTCGCGGCTTCACAGCTATTTCCCCCCCCCCCCCCCCCCCCCCCCCCCCCCCCCCCCCCCCCCCCCCCCCCCCCCCCCCCCCCCCCCCCCCCCCCCCCCCCCCCCCCTCAAACCGATTACCCCTTCGCACATTTTTATTAGACCTGGTAGAAAACGAACAATTACGCTTTTATACTAAATTCCACCTAATTAAGATTGCAGACTGAAGGAACCGCATTGACATATTAAGTGTTTAAAGAATATTTAGCTTTTGTTCACTTTCCTCCGCATAGGCTCAGTCTAAAGCTCAAAACATAAGCTTAGATTTGAAAATATACTTGCCTATACCTAAACATTTGCCTTTACCACATGCCTAGTGTGCCTAACCTAGGGCCAAGCCTAAACCTGAGCTTCGTTAACCTTGATGAGGAGGAAAGTGTACAAGAGCAAAAGCCATAAGTTTTACTATATTCGTCTCATAGAAGCCCTTTTGTCTCTGGGTTCAAATCAACGCAAGTTTTGAACAAGCCAGTCTTAGATAGCTTAGCCTATGTCTCAAGTTTTCAGAGTGAAAACGTTCTGTGAAAAGTTATTTTTACATTAATAATAAACGGATGAATTTTGATACTAAAATAACATTTTTGAGTTATATACATTTTGTTGTGAAAAATCACAAAAACAGAACTGTGATCAAATTTCAGAAAAAAATAATTTTGTTTTTTCAATGAAACTTAAATATTTAAAGCGATACGTCTTCTCAAATCTACAACTAAATCCCGTCTATTTGTATTAAAATAATACTATTTATGAACTCAAAATGAAGATAATGTTCATTCATATACCACGTCACCGTAACGATCATACTCAGAAGCAAGTTGATTATACTGAGCTGCCACAGAGAAGACGGTGAGGCTGACGTAATGTATAGGTTTAGGCTTTAACCTTAGGGTTAGGCTTAGGCTTAAACATACTGGACAGGTTTTGTGGTTAATTTGGTAGCAAAATTTGGCAATTTTAATAATTACAATTCAGTATAACGCTACATGTTGACAAAACTTAAATTTTTTATGCCCATTCAAATTTTGGTACCAGCGCACTTCACCCACAAAATTAAGCCTAAGCCTAACACTAAGCATATTCTTAAACCTATCTCTCAACTAAATACCAAAGCAAGCCTAAACCTAAATTTTTCCTAATATCAGTAAATTTTTAAAAGTTATACGTAACTGAACGAAGTACAT
>JASANG010002749.1:0-65544 GCA_030248215.1 Enoplolaimus lenunculus
TGGGTTTATTTATCATTCGAAGTATATTTTTTGACTATCATTTTGTTTTTGTGTCGTATTGATACTTTCCCATTCATTCCAACATTAACCGCACTAAGAATGGAATCGATTTGCAGTATTGAGGGGTTGAGTTGAGATTGACTGAACTGAACCGACTCAATGAACGAGCGAAAAGTTAAACGCATATTTCTACGTATGGTCAGAAACCTTGAAAATTTTTAAATTTTTGATTCCACTGGAACTTTTGAAATTGATTTGATCATCGTTCAACATTGAACTATTTTTGAAGATCTCTAACCGAAGTGAGGAAAAGGATGGAGGGTCGGGTGCATCCACAACGGCCCTGACAAAAGTACTCAATTTTTAGATTAATTAAAAAATGAAAACAATTAAAACTTTATTTTGTGAATTGCAAAATTTTAAGTTTTTGAAAATAATTTAATTTTTTAAAAAACGTAATGTTTAAAAATAATTTATTTTTAAAAAAATATTTTTTAAAAATAATTTAATTGTTAAAAAAATTTAATTTTTTTAAAATAATTTAATTTGAATCTAATTTTTTTAAAAATATTTTAATTTTTAAACGTAATTTTTTTAAAATAATTTAATTTTTAAATGTAATTTTTTAAAAATAATTTCATTTTTTGAAAATAATTTAATTTTTTAAAAATAATTTCATTTTTTGAAAATAATTAAATTTTTTAAAAATAATTTAATTTTTAAATGTAATTTTTTAAAATAATTTAATTTTTTGAAAATAATTTAATTTTAATGTGATTTTTTAAAAATAATTTAATTTTTTGAAAATAATATAATTTTAATGTAATTTTTTGAAAATAATTTAATTTTTTAAAAATAATTTAATTTTATGAAAATAATTTAATTTTTTAAAAATAATTTAATTTTTTAAAAATAATTTCATTTTTTGAAAATAATTTAATTTTTTGAAAATAATTAAATTTTTTAAAAATAATTTAATTTTTAAATGTAATTTTTTAAAATAATTTAATTTTTTGAAAATAATTTAATTTTAATGTGATTTTTTAAAAATAATTTAATTTTTTGAAAATAATATAATTTTAATGTAATTTTTTGAAAATAATTTAATTTTGAAAATAATTTAATTTTTTAAAATAATTTCATTTTTTGAAAATAATTAAATTAATTTAATTTTTTGAAAATAATTAAATTTTTTAAAAATAATTTAATTTTTAAATGTAATTTTTTAAAATAATTTAATTTTAATGTGATTTTTTAAAAATAATTTAATTTTTTGAAAATAATATAATTTTAATGTAATTTTTTGAAAATAATTTAATTTTGAAAATAATTTAATTTTTTAAAATAATTTCATTTTTTGAAAATAATTTAATTTTTTTAAAAAGAATTTCATTTTTTGAAAATAATTTAATTTTTGAAAATAATTAAATTTTTTAAAAATAATTTAATTTTTAAATGTAATTTTTTAAAATAATTTAATTTTTTGAAAATAATTTAATTTTAATGTGATTTTTTAAAAATAATTTAATTTTTTGAAAATAATTTAATTTTAATGTAATTTTTTGAAAATAATTTAATTTTTTAAAAATAATTTAATTTGTACAATGTTGATAACAGATTTTGGCATAAAATACGGTCGGTTTCTAAACCTAAGGCTTTAAACGCTTAAGTGCTATTCACACGTGCAAGTTTTTTCTGCGAGAACTTGCAGCTTCAACTTGCACTTGCAAATTTTGTACAAAATCCTATTCGAATAACTTGCACCTGCAAATTATTCATTAAAATCAAAGCTAGGCATTTAGTTCACATGTGTGATTAACCACGCAAGTTCACTGATTTTATTGCAATCGCATTCTCATTGGCTGATGAAAAAATGAAAGTTCTGCATGCAACTTACGGTTGAAAGTTTTTGCAACAAAAACTTGCACGTGTGAATAGGGCTTTATATTTTGGCTTACTTTATATGGTCAAATTCTATATTTTATACCTTCATTGATTTGTTGAGTTTGGTTGGCAATTATCTTTCTTGCATTGTAATGGTATACTGTGATTGATGTCTAATTGCAGGGCCGACGTGGTAAACGTGGACTGTTATCAGCATTCGCTGACTTAGAATCTTCGTCTAAAACTGATCCGGTAAGTCAAATATGCCTCGGTAGTTATAGCCAATCAAATAGGCTAAGCGTTTAAAAGTAACTTTTGCCCCCGAATTGCAAAGTTTCAATTTCGCTTGTAAGTCATCGGAATCCATGCATGTGAACTGTAACAGATTTTGCTCCCAGTCTAAGAACGTGCAGCGAGTTAAGAGTCCAGGTATCGCTACTCAATAGCGGATTTTGGATGATCCGGACGGATGAGTGCTGGTTAAGATTTGAAGTTTTAGTGTTTTTAACTGGATCGTAGTACAACTCGAAATCAAACAAATGAGCAAATCAAAATGTGCAGTTAGACAAAAAAATTACAAGACTTTTCACCAACTGGTAATGTTTGCTGACGTTGAAACAACGCAATTATTTCAGGTGTCGTCACTGAACGATTTTAGGAACGATGGAGCTAAAGCGAAAGTAAGTGCAAACTTAAATATTCTTCGTCTAAAGAAATCAAAATAGGGAAAAAATATTAACATTTTAAAATTAAGTACGCATTTTCAAACCGGCAAGCGAGTCCACGCGTCGTTGTCCAGACGCAAGCACTATTTACACGTACAAGTTTTTGCAGCAAAAACTTAAATGTGCAACTTGTATGTGCAAGTTTGGCCACAAAGCAACTTTGAAGTTCTTGCAGCTGCAAATGATTCACTGGAATGCAAGCTATTGAATTTAATTCGCACTTGTGAATACAGTTGCAAGTCAATGCAAAAAGTTGCATGTATGAGTGGGGCTTTGCTTGCGACACATGGTATTACTCGGCAGCACTCGGTACAGCAAAAGTATACGCAAAGCCAATGGCCAAAATATGGTTTCCAAATTTTGGGCCAAAACCCCTACCGGATTAATAAATAAAAATATTATTTTTTGCGTTTTTGAGATTTTCTGAGCAATAAATATGATTAATTAAACAAAATCTTGTCGTTGTATATTAATATATTTTCAGAAACATCGCACATTTTCGTATCTTCGCGGTGATCGAATCTACCTAAGGGGGCCTCCTGGTCCGCCTGGAATAATGGTAAATTAGCAAAATGTTTTTCAAACTTTACTCTTGTGAATAAACGATTGTAAGATAATAACATTTTGTGATCTATCAATCCATTGATTTAATTACATTTTGTCACATTTTTCTCAGCCTATCTCAGCTCACAGCGAGACCAAAAGTCAGAAACGGTTCTAATCGCTGCCGGGATGTTAAACTTTAAAGGTTCAAGGATTGTCTATTCAGCGCTCCCACTGATTGGTTATATCTTATTTCAAAGTTACGATTACAAGTTCAAAATTTACACAAGTTTTTGGTAAAATTAATATTAAAATGAGAAATATAAATTTTCATTCAAAGTCGTCTGGTTTTTAAGTTAAAAGAAATAAACGAAACTTTAAGTAAAAAATAAAAGTTAAATAAAAGTCACTTCTCTGCAACTTTGTAAATTATTTACTAACATTCTGATTGTAATATTTCAGGGTCCCAAAGGCAATCGTGGATATCCAGGATTTCCGGTACGTTTATTTCATTAAATAATTGAGAATTTTACCTTAAGGAGGTCAAGCGGACCTACCCAGAGGAAGATCCAAATATTGTTGACGGGGGGTGGGCTGGCAAATGTTATGAAACGCAAAAATTGTAAGGTAGGGACCTTAGCATTTTCAGAAAAATTCTGACGGGGGCGTATGCCCATCACCCCGCGACCCGTCTGGATCCGCTAGTGGACCAACCTGAATAGAGCCTTTAATATTACTGCCCTTTAATAAATAGCCATTTTAACCCTTGACCAGTCAGTTTAGGCGTCTTTATGCAGCTGCTATGGTACATCTACACTTTTTTCCACACAACAGAAATGTGGGGGACGCAAAGATGTAAGACCCCCATTGAAAGTTGTACCTTTTTAGTTGGCTTAGGGCACTTTTTAAGGGGTTCTGGAACTGTGGCTCATCCGCTGGAACTAACGAATTATAAAAAAGATTCTGCATCAGAGGGAAAGATTTCTAACTTGGGGGGTTGTGTGTAAAAGTAGTGTACAATTGCTAGCTGAACGTCTGATTGATTTTCATAAATGGCTTAAACTTAAGCTCCGGTTAACGCTTAAATCGTTGGTTTTAGACAAAATTTGAAACTAAAGCTAATGTGTAATGCTTAGATTTAGGCTTGATGGAATAATATAACAATTTTAACCAGATATACATTTATAGATATAATAAAATGTATATATTATATTATATATATATATATATATATATATATATATATATGTACTCATTAGACTGCAAAAAATCAGTGTATATCATTCTACATTGATAATTTTTACTTTTTATCAACAATTTACCGGGTAAGTCTATAAATGTTGTAAACGGTCCTAAAAGTAGCATCATTGTCGCACCACAACGCGATATTAGCTGAAATATTCTACTTTAGAAATCAATAATAATTTTCGTAGTTGGGCTAAGCCACAGCCCGCATTCGGTTTAAAAATTGAAGTTCCTTTGTCGAAATTAAATTTCGTCGCAAATTTGCTTGGAAGACAGAGATGTTTTTGGTGCTTATAACCCGTAGCGGTGTCTGTTTTGGCTACGCTAATTTCAAGTTGTGTTGTGTTGCATTTAAGCTTAAACCCAGGCCGTTTAGCATGTAAATAGGCCAACACAATATATATCCACTTTATTCCTTTTTTAAAAGTTTTCTATCGTTTAGTTTTCGATGTTTGCATGTTCATATGTATAATTTATTTCGTCATTTCAGTTAAGAATTCAATTGCAATTTAGGCCCATATTCTCAAATGTGTATAGCAACTATCATCAGTTAGTAATAGGTTTTCAAACTCACGAACTGTTGCCGTTGTTGACCTCAAAATTGGTACAGAAGTAGAGCAAATTATATGTGAGAAAGGTGCTAAATTTATAGCCTCAGTATTCAATGGTTCGAAAGTTACAAGTCCTGTTACCAAATGGTGATAGGTGCTGCACACATTTAAGTATACGGCGTTTGAAAAACTTTCAATCGATTGTATTCAATGGCGGATCCATGGGTGGGCCACCCCGGCCGTGGCCCCCCAAACCGCATCTCGACAAAAATTATATAGCAATTTTGTGACAATAGTTCGTGGTTTGTGTGTGGGTCAAAAATAAGTTTATTACCTGCGAAATTTTAGCCCCCCCATTTTGAGATCCTGGATCCGCCACTGATTGTATTGCAAACTTTGACCAACTTTTTTCCAAAGGAATCATTGTAATTTTTTCGACTGGGGTTGTGCTCCCGGTTTCAGTGTCGATTAGGTCCGGGTTCAACTTTAATCCGTCGAGATATTAAGTGGTTTCGGCTTAATACACTTAAACAGCAGAAATTAAACCGCAATCCTGTGTTGATTCTACCCACAAAATACTCAAAAATGCTCGCGTTTTAAGTAATAATTAATATGTGACGGGCGTTTGGAACGCCTTACGAAGAACATTAAGTAACATTTCAAGTTTTTTAAAATAAGCCTTTTTGATGGTATACCGACAATTGGTCGACCGACAACTTATAATTCGCGATCAACCGGAATATATCCGCATTAGTCAAATTAGGATATGGGTATATTGGTAGGGTACTGTATCGATTGTCCACTACGGATAATCCGAAGACTCGCCGACTCGACACCTTGCGACTCCTTATTATTATGGATAGGCTTAGGATTACGCTTACGGATATACGTAGGTTTGGGATTAAGCTTATGAAACGATCGGGTGATCGACAAGTTGTTGCGCGACGAATTGTCGTAGATTCGCTTATGATCCCGACTGGAAATGGCAGTTTAACCTTGTTTGTTTCAGGGTCCAATAGGACTGGACGGTGCGAAAGGCGAACGAGTGAGTTATTTGATTTGCATAATTTTTTTACTCACATTTAAATTCACTGAAAAATATTGTCAAACCCTTAATATTAAAACTAATTTATGTGTATATGTCGTAGCCCAAATAGTTATTGTCGCGTGGGACGTCCCAGCTGCCAACTGGAGCAAATAGCTGTTTGGGACACAACATTTGAATATTTGACGACATGGCAACATATTTTTCGTGAAGAAATTTTCAAAATCCTTATCACCCAACATCAATCAGGGTTTCCCAAGTTCATTGGCGCAGCCACAATATTTGGTTGAAAGCCCCGAAGTGGAGATTTTGAGTAAAACGTAAAACAGGTCAACACTGTGACATCTGTAGCTGATTTTCGTTTCGAATTTAAGCCGTTTGTAAGTAACTGTTTTTCGCACTGTTTGTAGTATTTTTTCAGGGGGATACAGGAAAACCTGGAATAATTGGACCCCCTGTAAGTTAACTAAGCCTGTATTGTCATAGCTTAATGTATTTTTAACATAGTTTAACCGAAAGATCAATATACATAAATTACGGATATTGGCTGGGTTTTTGAAACCCTACTTACACTGCAAAAATTGGTGAGTCAAATTGGCTGTCTCTGAAATAGGCTTTTTGGGACTACACAAATTGAGTGAAAATTCGGCTCCGCCAGGGTCAAATTCGATTCACTGAGTCGAACGTTTGACTCTGGCGGAGTCGAATTTAACTAAAGTTTTGTAGTCCCGAAAAGCCTATTTCGTAGAGAGTCAATTTGAGTCACCATTTTTTGCAGTATAAGCATCATTTGTTACTTAAGTACGTGCTATGTAATTAGCCATTTTGTTGTTTTCAAAATCGTAACTAAGTTAAGTAGATACTTAAGTCGCTGACTAAATCTGATAGATTACAAATTAACCGTTCAGGTATACAAAACTTTTTCGAACTGAAACTGCATACTCGTGTTGCCTCCTTAATCTAAATCAAAATTATTACTTTTTTGTTATGACAATGGTTCACATTTGGCGTTTATCTGTTTTGTTCGATAAGTTATAAGTCAGCGACTTACGTAATTACTTAAGCATAGTTTAAGTAAATACTTTTGTAAGATTTCAGAAACCCAGCCGTTATCACACAAAATTATAATAACCCTATTCATCATAATTGTTTCATCCAAGATATTAAATTTAAAGCAAACATTCGAACTCCGGTCGCCCGATTGGGATATGTTACCGTTGGATTATAAGGCTGATAAAGCTTGTGTCTTGTGTGTGAGGGTACTGTCATGTCATAGGTTAACGTTTTGTATTTCGCATAGACGTATTTTAAACTTTACATGCCAACTTTTAACGCGTAGTCTTAATATTTTTAAAAAATTAAAAAAGTTTTGAAGTTTGCCTAAAATTAAGTTTCTCAAATAACAAAAGGTGAAATTTTATTTACAGGGACCTCGTGGTTTGCCTGGAGTAAACGGAATTGGCCTTAAGGTTAGTTTTAGCTTTTCAAGTTTCTACAACAGGCATAAACAGCACAAATGTAGACGGCACATTAGATCTACTCGCTCATGTGCAAAGCAACCAGTTTATGATTAGGATCCTTACTCTCAAATGTGTATAGCAAATATCATCAGTTAGTAATAGGTTTTCTAACTCACTAACCATTGCAGTTGTTGGACTAAAAATTGGTACCGAAGTAGAGCAAAGCATATGTGAAAAATGTGCTGAAATTTGAACCTTAGTATGCACTGGTTCGGAAGTTACATTACTTACAACCGACCCATACTCTCAAATGTGTATAGCAAATAACATCAGTTAGTAATAGGTTTTCTAACTCACTAACTATTGCAGTTGTTGAACTCAAAAGTAGTACCGAAGTAGAGCAAAGCATATGTGAAAAATGTGCGGAAATTTGAACCTTAGTATTCACTGGTTCGAAAGTTACTGGTTCAATAACCAACTGTTTATAGGTGCTACACACATTTAAGATACGGGCCATAGTTTGGAACAAAAATGGGAACACTTTACATTTACACTTTCGCTTAGGTTTAGGTTAACGATTAGATATGCCTAAGTGTAAGCTTTTATTTATGCGTTTGCCTAAGCCTAAATATTAACCTTTAAATGAAGAAAAGCGTACAATAGTGCACCCCAGCCTGTTTTTGGTCTCACCAGTTGTGCGACTGAAAATGACATTTCTGTTCCATTTCGGCGATCCTGGAAATGATTTTTCAGTGCTGTCGTAAACTAACGTTAAACCAAGGGGGCAGTTTAATTTAGGAAATATCATCCCCTCCGAACGTTTTAAATTTTGAGCCAGACATGTAAATGATGTAAATTCCAACATCAAGGTTTCATTGGGCGTACAATTTACGGATTTCAGGGTCAAAAAGGTGATCCTGGCAACGGATACTATGGACCACCGGTAGGTGAATTTAATTATCTTTTCGTGAAATTTAAACATTTTACTATTTCATGACATAACCCAAAGACTTCTTTCTGTAATTAAGTAGTGATCCAAGTACTAATAAGGATTTTAAGACACTACATCGATTAGCTAGTTTTAATTTGGGATATGGACTCCTATTGATTCGGACTCTACACAAGCACCGTGACTTTTGTCGCTCCTCACGCTTTCGGTGACTGGGACCTGATATTTAAATTTAGAATTCGGGCAATTTTAAATTTTAATTTTACAAATTAAAGACAGAAGCAGAGGCGTTGCCGTAATAATATTTAGATAAGGTAGAAAACTTAACCTTACAAAACCCTGGTTTTGTCAGGAATTTCGCGAAATTAAGCCCTATTCACCCGTGCAAGCTTTTGCTGCGAGAACTTGCAGCTGCAAATTGCACGCTGAACTTGCATTTTTTCATCAGCCAATGAGAAAGCGGATGCTATAAATTCATTGAACTTGCATGGTTATTCACACATGCGAACTAAAATTTCTAACTATGATATTTAATGAATTATTTACAGCCGCAAGTTTTTCGAACCGGGTTTTGGACATAACTTGCAAGTGCAAGTTGCAGCTGCAAGTGCAGGTTGCAGCTGCAAGTTCTCGCAGCAAAAACTTGCAAGTGTGAATAGGGTTTAATATATCTCATATTTCCGCTTGCGTACGTCACCTTATAAAAACAGATTTTATAAATTTTAGCGATTCCGACGAAACTCGGATATTTCAAAATATTTTAATTATCAACCAGAGGTATTTTTATGCCTGTACCTTGGGGCATTTGTCCGTGTATTGTCACCGTATCGTTGAAATCCTCGTAATCTTTGTACTGTTCTATCGTTTGAAAAATTAGCTAAAAACTATCAAACCATTTTTCTGTTTGATTTTGACGGCATAGATGAAATTATGCGTTTCCCATTAAAGTAAAACATTGCATATGAATTTAAGTTAAACTAAAATTAACCTTAACTTTTTCGTCAAAATTGAAAATGAATTTGAGATAATTTTTAATTAAACGTTGTCTTCAGGTTGCGCTATATACTGCAAAGAATGGTGAGTCAAAGTGACTCTCTCTGTAATAGGCTCTAAGGGACTACACAAACTGAGTCAAATTTTACTCAGCCAGGCAAAAAATGGTGAGTCAAAGTGACTCTCTCTGTAATAGGCTCTAAGGGACTACACAAACTGGAGCGAATTTCGATTCCATCAGAGTCAAATACGCGACTCAGTGAGTCAAATTTGACTCTGGCTGAGTAAAATTTGACTCAGTTTGTGTAGTCCCGTAGAGCCTATTTCGAACAGAGTCAGTTTGACTCACTTTCTTTTGCAGTGTACTCGCCTCACGCCGCTGGACGCTGCCATGCGGCAGGATAAAATTAGTTTATTAAAAATTGTTGAACGCCGTTAACCCTTTCTCACATGAATATTTTCTATTTCCCCTGAGACCTATTTTTATGCTAGGATTCGAACTTCAGTGACTCCACTCAGCAATTGACGCTCGAGCCCGAGGGGCCTCTCACGTCTTGTGGTGATTTAGTACTATGTATACGTGTTGCAATTGTTAAACACGGTGCGATATATATTATTTAACGTATATACACTGCGCTGAGTTCCCTATAGGCAACTCAATGTGAGAAGGGGTTAAATATATTTAGCCAATATTTTAGGTAGCAACGCTTTAGCGGCGCGGGGCGTCGTGCTGCAGAGCAAAGTATAATGCAACCCTGATTAAATATGTGGCTTTAGGCGACCAATTGCATTCTGCAATATACTTGGTTTCTTAGTCGTACTATTGTGGTTAATTTGTTGTTTAATGGCCTTTAAAGCTATTTGCTGTTTAGTGATTGGTCTTGTGAATTTGTAATGCTACCAAGCTCTTATACACATCCCCCCACAGGTGTAAGCTCAGAGCTACGATTAGGTTTAGGTTTACGAAACGGTTTGCCTAATCTTAAGCTTACGTTTTTATCTAAGCCTAGAGCTAAGCCTAAGCCTAAATCTTAAATGTAACCGATGCAAAACCGTTTTATTCTGCGATTTATGTGAACATATTTTCATGGAAATGCTCCTGCCGATCTGTCTATTCTTAATTTCTATTGGATGCTCTGCAGCTTAATTTGCATAAAAATCTTTTGATTGGATGTTTTCGTTCAAATTTGTGCAAAATCGTGTAATACGATTGGTGCGTTCTATTTTAGACTTATCCAGCTGGTGGACCAGGTGGACCAATAATCGCTGGCCAGGTAATTCGATTATTAACTTAGAAACGGTGGTTGGAAATATTACAAACTATCGACATTTAAGAAATATATTTCTAAGTCAGTTTGTCTAAATGTGCCTAAGCTGGGCGAAAGCGAAATTAACTTTGACTTTTAATTTTCAAAAATATTTGATTTGTTTTAATTGTTTGCCTTTCTCACATGAATATTTTCAATTTCATTTGAAATGTAATTTCAAGGTAAGATTCGATCCCCAGTCTCATTGGAGGGAGGCGTATACGATGACCACTCAGCAATTGGAGCTTGACGCTCGAGCCTGAGCGGGCTCTCACGTCTTGTAGATATTTTGCACGGCGAATATATATTAGAATTGTTAAGCACTGCTCATAGTGTCTGTGTTGCTCGGATATTACTTGTATTTAGTTGCTCATAGTACACTCCATGAGTTAAACGGTCAAAAATCATTTTGGCCAAATTTTGGTGACCATAATTCTTCGTTGCTGTCCAAAAATAGTGAATTCTGTAAATTTTCACAAAGTGCAGTCACTGATTGCCCGGAATTTCGTTATTCGTATTTCGATTTTTTAAAGTCTTATTTTAATTCTAATATTTAAAAGGTATTTTAAGACTTACCAACCTAAAGCCAACAGCTATAGAATTGCGCTATACTTGACGTCCGACGCTATTCGTCACTGTGCGTCATTCGTACGACGCCGTCCGTTACCCGCACGGCTGTGTCCGTCACCGTCCGTCACCATACGTAATTGTACGTGACTTATTCACGTACGGTACCGCCCGGTGATGGACGGGGCGGCACCGCACGGGTGAATGACGAAGCCGTACGGGTGACGGACAGCGCCGTACGTCAACAATAGTATAGCGCAACGGACTCGTGTTTTGTTTTTGCTGGCTTACCCAACTGCAAGTTGTTTGTTTCTATCCGTGAATTGTAGAATGAGCTTTACGTTTTTTGAACCATATCAATGGCCCACGTTACTTTCAGGGCAGTCCCAGTTTCTGGTGGGTCTGTAAAAGACTAGGCTTACATTCTAGACTACAATTTTTTGTGCTTAGGTTAGGCTTAGGCTTAGGCTAATGAATATGCTTTTGCAACGCTTAGGTCGTAGGCTTATGCTTAGAAATACGCTTAATCTACTGTTACGGCCTTAAAAGTAACATAGGCGATATCAATTGTAGTTGAAACACTTAAAGTCAACTGAAGAATTTTTCGAGCGACTGGAAATTGTTCGAAAAGATGTTGAACTGAATGTTGTCTTCAATCTGTCGGCCATAAGCTTACAAGCCTAGTTTAGCTATATCAACCTGGACCGTTCTGTATTATGTTGCAGAATATTGCATTAATACATTTTACTAAGCGATTATAAGCTAATCGGTTCGTGTTAATTTTATATGCCCGGCCATTAAGTCTAAACCTAAGCCTAAGCTTTTATTCCTACAAATCTGCAACAATTTTTCAGGGATTGATCGGACCTCCTGGACCGCCTGGACCCCCAGGTATGCCTGGACTTGATGGCCGAAGCATCAAAGGCGACAAAGTAAGCAAGCTGCAATTTGAATTTTAATGAGGTTGTGAATAATTTAAATCTTAAAAAATGAAAAAACTATCATACTTCGGGAAGTTCAAATGCTTATCAACTGACATTTTTCAAAATGTTTGAGTTAATTATGGCTAGTTTGCAATGGATCCTATTTGTCGCAAGAATCCGCTCGCTTTTCGACGATTTAATCCATATTCAGTGGTACAAATAACTTCTAATGCAAACTTGCAACTGCCACTTGCACGTCGGTAATTTTGCTATGTGAATTTGCTTTAGGAGCAAAGACTGGACGTCCAATTTGTAGCTGTCAAGAGTTACAGTTCTCGCTGTTAAAGCTTGTACGTGTGAATATGGCTTTATGTTTAGAATCGAACAATAAATGTTTACGGTTAAAAATTAATTTGTAAAATGTTTCGCTTAAATTAATATTTTCAGGGCGATCGAGGCATCCAAGGCGATCCTGGACCTCCTGGATATCCAGGACCTGAGGTATACGCAGCTTAGCTTAAAGTTTCGGTTGGTCTATTAAATATTAGGGCCAATGTATACAATACTGGCGGAACTGTAGTATAAACATTTCTAAAGTTTAAGCCTAAACCTAAGTCTAAGCGTGAGAATGAGCTAATACCTAAGCCTAAGCCTAAGCAAAAGAAATTTAGTCTAAAGCTTTAGCTGCTCTATTCTTGCACCACAGAAAAAAGCCCCGTCCCTGATCTTTACATGGACCAAAGTTATTTGCAACTGGCGAGTTTAAATGTTTATATATTAATATATATATGTATGTATGTATCTATATATCAATATAGATAAATATACATATATGCAAATTTACATATAGTATAACTTAGATAAAAAGCCACCGTTTAAAGGCAATTATTAGCTTTCGTTGAATTCTGTATGCATTTTCGAATGGAACAAGATTGGCCAACTGACATCGGACGTACTTTTTGTTTTATTTCAGGGACGTCCAGGCAAACCAGGACATAAGGTTAGAAATATACATTTTCTATCAAATCTATAATTTTAGAACCTAAAGCTAAATGTATGGTTTAGTCTCAAATTAGCCAATCAGCAGCTTGGAATTTAAATGTACAGGTTTATGTTTTGCTAAGCAGCTTTGAAGTTCTTGCAGCTGCAAATTATTCACTGGAATTTATGCTATTTTATTTAATTCGCACCTGTGAATGCAGTTGTAAGTCGGTTGAATTTCTTGCAGCTGCAATTTGATTGGTCAATCGCAATGTTCATTTGAGAATACTTACAGCTGCAAGTATTTCGTGTAAGCTGTAGCTGCGAGTTCTCGCTGCAAAAACTTGCACGTGTGAATGGGGCTAACACCTGAAATTTGGAAAATATCTTGACTGCAAAGCAATAAATTTGATTCCTAACCTGTGTTTTCTGCATGAATGTGTGACTATGGTCTATTCCGATAGTGAGACTTGTGCTATTTGTCAACTGTTTTACATAATTTTATGAGTTCACATTTTCTCAGCAGTGCCAGAGCATCCTAGGGTGGAGCCCGCATAGTTCAGGGGTAGGGCCCCGTGCGAAAATATTTTAAATTTTCGGTTTAAAGTCTTGTTAGGGGGCCTTTCTTTGGGGTGCCCCCCAAAAGAGGGACATGGTGGTTGGCTGCCCTGACCCTGTCTCTCAGAAAAACGTCTTTCATTTGATCATTGCTGTTTAATTTAAATTTCCCACCAAAATTTGCCATAATTTCAAAGTTGTAGCAAAACGGGTCAGCTGAACCTTTCTTGATAGATCCGCTTAGGTTCGTTTACTTTGGGCGAAAAAATGACCAATGTTGTTTCCTTAGGCGGGGGGAATGGGGGCAGTGGACCCCTCAAGTGCTACAAAATATCTATAGGATAAACTCGGTTAAAGATAAACAACAGTAGTCATCAGAAGAACTTAGGTTCGTTTTACTTTTCAGCTGATACTGCCAAAACCAATAACCAATCAAGGTTACTGTACTAATTTTGCCTTGAATCCAAATTTATGTATTGCTCCAGGGTGACAAAGGAGAACTTGGCCCACAGGGATACAGGGGTCGGCCTGGATTCGATGGAAGACCTGGAACCCCAGGCCGCATTAGGATACCTGGCAGTAAAAGGGTAAGGAACGCTTAAAGTTATTTGGAACTAAAACGTGGTTTACACGTCGAGATAACTGGTTTAGGCCATGTTACTTTTAGAGGCGTAACATTAGTATAAGCATATTCCAAAGCCAAGTTGTAACCGTAAAGATAAATCTAAAATTAAGCCTTTACGCTAAGCGTAAAGATTAACTTAATGCATGAATTCCGTGTAAAATTGTTACTTGTAATATATTTCTATTTGTGAATGTGGGGCTGTCATACCTTTGCAGCATTCTTCACCCGCTTAAATTACAGCAAAATTTGAAAACTTTGAAAACGTTTTGTTTCTAAAACCAACCCATTTTAACTATAAAAGAGACTGTAAATAAATTAATTAAGCTCATTCCTGAACCTAAACTTAAATCCAAGCCTAATACTGAACGATTGTGCCATCCTTGTCGTGAAGTAACGTCCGGTGTCGATAGGCGTCGCAGATTAAAATATTTTTGTTTACAAATTCATATGCAGTGCCATGCGGCGATTTCAATGTATACTGTACGGTTCCTTGCGATGCCAGCCGACACCGGATGACCAAAAACGGATAGCGCCATCCTTAGAGTACCAGTCTTTATGTTCCCCAGTCGCTCAGATTTCCAGCGATCATACCTTCTTAATTATTATGTGCCAACAAACCTATGACGTCATGCGTTGTTTTCAGCCGGGCGGCGGCCATCGCGGCCGATTAATCCCTGGGCCACCTGGGCTTCCAGGCCGTGTCGGTTTACCAGGTACACCAGGCGCAAAAGGAGACGCTGGTCGTGATGGAATACCAGGCAGTCCAGGACCACGAGGCCCACCAGGTGCGACAGGTCCTATAGGACCGAAAGGGCTGGACGGCTTGAGAGGATTGCGTGGATATCCGGGTCCGCCAGGTCAAGATGGCCGTGTAATCACCGCTCAGCCGAACAACCCGAGCACTCAGCAAATCAGCATTCCTGGGCCACCAGGTCCACCTGGTCAACCAGGCGTTGATGGTGTGCCAGGTTCTCAAGGCGCACCAGGACCTATTGGACCACAAGGACCAGAAGGGCCTAAAGGCAATCGAGGTCCAGTTGGTCTGAAAGGCGCAACTGGCTCTCATGGATTGCCTGGACCGCCAGGCGCTGTCGGACGTCCTGGTCCACCGGGTGCTGAAGGGGATGACGGAGCCCCGGGCCCTCAAGGAGTTTCTGGCAAAGACGGATTACCGGGACAAAAGGTTTGTTTTAGTAACATATGCAATTCCTATGTTGTGTCCATTTTTCTGCGTTTTCGTTTTGCTTTTTGTTGTATCTGCTGCTGAAACTATCTTGCCAATGATAAATCGCTGTGATTTTTAGATGAAAAGGTATTTTGTTGTTGTTGTTGTTGTTGTTGTTGTTGTTGTTGTTGTTGTTGTTGTTGTTTTTGTTGTTGTGTTACTAAATATCTATCATTAATGGACTGAAATCAAACCTATAGTCATCCTTGAATTGCTAGTTGTTTGTCAGCAGTTGCCTCTGTCTCATGTCATGGGTTACCTGTTTAACAACAACTTGTAAAAATTTCATTAAAATGTCGTCTTTATTGTTCGTTATATGATACTTTTGTATTTTCAGGGAGATCGTGGCAAGAAAGGTGAACCAGGCGTTCCAGGCCGAACCGTTACCGTCAAAGGAAACCAGGGCCAAACGATTGCAGGACCACCTGGACGGCCGGGACCCCCAGGAGAAAAGGTTAGTAGTCTCAGTGGTTTAAACTCAAAAACTTTTCTGGCTGTATTGATGTATAGAATTTGTTTAATAAAATTTAAGCCCTATTCACACGTGCAAGTTTTTGCTGCGAGAACTTGCAGCTGCCAATTGTACGCAGAACTTGCATTTTTTCATCAGCCAATGAGAAAGCGGCTGCAATAAATTCAGTGAACTTGCATGGTTATTCACACGTATGAACTAAATTCCTGGTTATGATTTTTAATGAAATATTTGAAGCTGCAAGTTTTTCGAACGGGATTTTGGACCAAACTTGCAAGTGCAAGTTGCGGCTGCAAGCACGTGTGAATAGGGCTTTATTCTGTTCAAAATATATGTTCGCGGACTGAAATTGATTTGCGTCCAAAAATCTTCGGCGAAAATCACACTGAATAGTTTTTAGTCGAGTTTGTAATCAATCGAGTCTCAGCGGCGGATTCAGAAATTTTTGACGCTCGTCTGTAGTCACGCAATATATGATTGTGACAACCAAGGTGTAACCGGATATTTATTTCCGTTTCCGGTAAAAATCTGTATCCGTTTTCGTTATTTTTACCATCCGTTTACACCCTCGTGAAAACCGCTTGCGAACGAAACGACCGAAAAGCCAGACGCAATTTTAGTGCCAAATTTTAACCAAAAAAAATCACTTTTGACTTCTGTTCGAAAATTTTCTGGATCTGTACGACTCCTTTGGATCCGCTAGCGAACATTGTAAATTGTGAAAGTTTACATAAACGACTTATATGAAATTATGACGTTAACATACAACATATAATGGAAACGGATACTAATTGTTACCGGAAGCGGATATTCGGTTATATTTTCGCAGTTGTTTTGGCCAATTGTTGCTTATTAGCGAAATGAAATATATTGTGAAAATATACTACTGTTTACTTCGTTACCTGGTGATAGCGGATTTGCTTGGAATTAAAATTAACATTCTGTATGCGGCATGGGCGTAGTCAGGATTTTTGATTGGTGGGGCCACACAAATACTTTAAATATATGGAGTGTTAATCAATTTTCATCAATTGCATGCACAGTAGGGTGCAAAACGGAACTGGATTATACCGAAATCGGAATCAAAACTACAAATTTTATGACAATATTTATAATTTGTATTAAAAAATATATTAATTTAGGCCATCTGATAGCTGGAAACAATTTTCAAACACGTCGCATCAACATATTGGCATTGTTTGTGGTTCTGTAAAGCTAAGCTACAATCAATTAGTGATATTTTCTAAATAAAACGGTTGTTTTGTTTATTTTGATGTTGAGATCGAGAGAATTTTTATGCAGCCAAAGTATGATTAAATTAAAATTGCAAAACACACACAAGACATCCTAGTTTCAATTTATTCAAAAATGAAATTTTTTCAAAACCATTGCGGGGCATGGCCCCCTTGCCCCACTGGCTACGCCCTTGGTGTGTGTGGTTGGTGTGTTCGGTATATTAACGTAAAACCTGTAAACTCTGTATGATATATTTAACAAAATAAACGTATTATTGAACAAAAGTTGTACGCTTTTTGCCTAATTTAAGGGTTTAGTCCTGTGCGTTGGCTCAGGCTTTGACTAAGTAAACGCTTAGGCAAACGTTTGGGCTCAAGTTTAGATAAGTCATTTTCGAAACCGAAGCCTAACCAATGACTCTGAGCGTAATTGTAAGCCTATCCATTATGTACACATTTACAGGGTGACCGTGGGCTAATTGGCCCCAAAGGCGATCAAGGCGGTACTGGGCGACGTGGCAAACGGGGCAAGAAAGTAAAAACAGCCGCAACAGTTTGTCTAAATTCATAGAATTTTAGTTGTAGCGATTTAGCTGTTCAATTTCGTGTTCGTATTCTCAAATGTGTATAGCATCTATCGACAGCTGGTAAGAGCTGCGCATACCTTGCGAGCCAATGGCTGCTGATCAACATGGTAATATGGAGCATAATCGTAGCAAGCTTACCTTGCTAGACGGGGATCGACATTCTTCAAGAGGAGCATACCAAGGGTTTCGATGGCTTATAAGCAAGGTTGACAGTCGTTTAAGTGGCCAAGATCATTCCTGGGGGACTGAGCCACCACCCCACCCCGGCAAACCCTCTGGCTATGAGCCCGACTTGAAGATGTTTTGCATTCAATTCGCCCTGTCTTTTGCGTAGATTTCCAAAAGTGCAATTGTTGTGTTTCGGTTGTTTGCAAGCTTAACTGGCGATTTGTGCTATACACAGTTGAAAATACAGGCTGTAGGCTGCAGATATTAACATTTGCAATTAATTGCTTTACTGCATGCGCTGCAAACATGTATTGCATGTTTTTTTTCGTTGATTTCAGTATTTTCTTGTCAGTTTCACTAGAAACACAGAGTCTGTTTGCGTCCAATACATTTCCGGCCGTTTTCTAAGCGTCAATTTTAGTATTAAGCACCAAGAGAAAGACAAATTCAAGCCGGACAAAGCATTTTTTCACCGGAATATTTTGGAAGAACCACATGAAAATATTGATTGCTCGAATCGGCTCTTGGGGACAACGCTTAACTTTATGCATCGTTTACTTTAACTCGTGTACGCGGTGTAGACAAAAGCACGTACTATAGACGATGAATTTTGCTATTTGTCTTTTACACGGCAGTATTAACCAGAGCTGCGCAAGTACCCACGGATAAACGCGAGTCAGGTCTGAAAATTTTGACGCGAGAATGCCCGCGGGTACACGATTTCAAAGCGCGGGTAAAAATCCTGCAATTTTTTTACCCGCCTAAAATTTTCATAAAACACTTATCAGATAATGTATTAAAATTTGAATTTTTAAACTGTTTTTTACTGTATGAATGAAAAACACGTAGGGAGTAACATTGATGTACTGTAAAATTACACAATTGTATTGAACGCAGACGAAAAAAATAACAGCAAGTAACGCGTAAAAAATTTTGCGAAGGTAAGGGCCGGTAACGGGTAAAGAAATTTTGCGCACGCATACCCGCGGGTAAAAACATTTCCGCGGGTAAAGCGCAACGCTGGTGAAAATTTTTTAACCCACTTACACTTCTGATATCAATGTTATTTTGCAGCCAAAATATGGTTGCTGAAATCTGAAGGTTATCTTTTGTTCTATCCATTTTGCACAAGGGCTTGTTTGCATGCAATACATTTCTATGCTGGTTGCCTGCAATTTCAATAATTTTATGTTGCACTTTGCTCTCTGTTCTGTTATGTTCGTATGAGGTAAAACGGGATCACAAACTCGACCATCATTTAATTCCCTGATCATTTAGATTCGTTTCATTTTAGAATGAAATTTTTTTCGCCCGGTGGTACAGAAGTATTAGTCCCCTATTTCTAAACCTAAATAACTGGCAGATCCAAGGGGGGCCGACGGGCCTAGGCTCTACCAAGCCCCCCAACAGGGATCAAAATCAAGGCTTTGTGTTAAGGTTTAGCGTTAAAGTGGCTTTCGGCTTCTCGTTCGCTTCGCTTGCGAGTTTATTCCAGCTATTATCTCGGGCGGTTCCGCTACTTGTAATGTTTGGATCCGCAACTGACCTTGGCCAAAGTTAACAGTTTTAATCTTAGCGTTAGAGACGGTTCAACACGAAGCTTTTATAGCCAGCATCGTAAGGATTGTTATACAGTCCATGGAGTGGCGGATCCAGCAGGTCCGTAGCCAGCCCTCCTTGCTATGGGGAGACTAAAAAGTTTTCAGGAGTTGCATGCGATTGTTTTCGTTGACTTACAAGCAAGGTTGAAAATTTTCTAGGAAAGCCAAAATTTTTCCAGGGGGCTGGGCCCGCCTGGCCACTTTTCTTGACTACGGGCCCGGGATCCAGCGGAATATAATATAATTTTGCAATGCAAATAGTTAGTTCATTTGAAGCTCGCTAAGTTTACCCAAATATAGTTGCCGTAGTGCCGCTGCAAGTAATTTGTGATTTTACAGCCAATATGAGTTCTGATTGTGTTTTCATATATTTGCATGCAATCAAACACAATTGTTCGTTTGCGTCAACGTTGAACCACAAGCCCGTCGCTAGCTCACCTTGCTAAGGAAGGCTGAAAATTTTTTAGCTGGGCCATACAACGGTCGGCGATAATTTACAAGCAATTTTGAAACATTTCTTGGGTGTTGAGACCAAATCCTTCCATGGGGCGGACACCTCTGGCCCTTACTGGCTACTCGTTCGCCGTCCTTTGTAAATTACCAGAGATTTTTTCAAGTAGGTACATTTATCAGGTTTACCATTAGTTTGTTTGGCATTGTATCTTAACTGCAATCAGGTTCGCTGTCTTTACTGTCACCGACGCTCAGCTGTAGAAGAATGACACTCAAACCCTGTAACGCACCAACTAAAGTCATTTCTCACGGTATAAATCGTAAGAACATGCGTGAGCTATTCGGTTGAACTGAACCAGCATTTGAATTTTTATAAGCGTTTTGAGTCGCTTCGCTCACGAGGTTTCTATTTGTCCGCACGTATCTGCACTGTTTGTCGACCATCAGGTGCGTCCATGAATTTAATAATAAACATTAAAATTAATGTAACTGTATTAATAATAATTATGTGTGTTGGTAATTTTTATTATTTTCGTAAAAATCAATTCAGACCAGTAGCCAGCTTACTTTGCATGGGTGAATTTTTCAGGAGGGACATACAAGGGTTTTCGTTGACTTACAAGCAAGGTTGAAAATTTTGTAGGGGGCCAAAAATTATTCCCAGGGGGCTACGCTTTCCCCATTGGCTACGGACATGAATCAATCACCGAACTAACTAGAAATCGACATAATTACTGTAGCTTAAAATTTTATGTTCATATTCAGTACTCGTATGATATCTATATATTAAAGTTAGAACGCCCCACATACGCATTTTTGGGCAGCGTTCCAACAGATTTTGCTTACGTTACGTATGCAAATTAAGAGTATGCATTGAGAATACATATTATTTCGGATATGTTCATATATCTGAAAACACTATAGCTTTTCAAAAAGGAGTTTTTTAAATTCGTTCACTTAAACACGAGGGGCCCAGGCAACAAATTAGTCTTGGGCCGGAAAAGCCGTAGTCCAGTTGCATAAGAGTGCAACTACGTGTACTAATGCTAAATTAAATACCGTATAGTCTCTTGGAGGTGTACGATGAATTTTCTACAGCTGACCTCCTGATCGATCTAATCGTGCCGCTACTGGACGATATTAATCTATATAATTGGAATATTCCACACATGGTATTTTGGGCAAGTTTCCAGCATACTTTGTTTACAATAGGTTCATATCACATAAACGGAGTTTTTAATATAATTAGAAAATTTGCATACAGATTTTTATGCATTCACTAAACACTTTTTGCCTAAAGTTGAACGATTTTAAAGTGTGTAATTTTTGAAACAAACAAATACTGTAACCTTACCTGTTTATGAGTAAATGCTGGCATTCAAACGTAAATTTTAGTTTGTCTTAAAATTCAAACGGAATTGTGTTAAAAATTTAATTACATTTTGCTGCAGTTAAATGCACGATTTGAATAAATTGCACATACAGTTTACACTGCACAACTCTGCACGCTGATCATTTGTCCCGGTCGTTCTGGAAGTTTTCAACTGATTTGTTCAGGTAACCGTTGTTGTTGTTGTCCTTTCAAGTTGATTGGTGTCTGCTGTAATATGTATTAAGCTGAATCGATATTTCCTATTGGACAGATTAAGCCTAAAATTTACAACCGTAATTCAAAATCAAGTCAATTAGCTTAGGCTTTTGATGTTTTTTTAAGTTATTTTTCATGGGCATAAAAGAGTGATAAATGCTCAGACTGTATTTTGCAATTTCGTTTACTGCGTATATTTTAATATTAAACAAATTTCAGAATTCACAACAATGTTTGAACACAAGTTAATATTTACGGGTTTAGATATAATTTTAAGTGCATCTTCAATTGCCAGGAAATATAGGAAGTAGTGTAAATGACTGTGGGACAGGCTCAGGCAATGTGGAATGGACCAGGGGAAGTAGGAAGGACTGCTTGACCACGGACATCACCGCCAGCGCCTGACTAAAATTATTTCGGACAGAGTCAAACGGAATCTGGGTTAGAAAAAATTTTCCTTGCCGCAACTATGGATGTTCATTGTCATTATTCCTCGGTATTGATTGGATAATTGCTTAAATGAAAAACGGTTAAGGTACACCCTTCAACTTGCCATTGGCTATTTATTCGTAGTGTCACCGAAGTCACCTTGAAATGCAACTTATTACCTTTATTCCTGGCGTTTGATTGGATAGTTACTTAAGTGAAAAACGGTTAAAGTACTCCCATCAAATTACCATTGGCTATTTGTTCGTAGTGTCACCGAACTCACCTTGAAATGCAACTTATTACCTTTATTCCTGGCTATTGATTGGATAATTACTTAAGTGAAAAACGGTTAAAGTACTCCCATCAAATTACCATTGGCTATTTGTTCGTATTGTCACTGAACTCACATTGAAATGCAACTTGCGAGTGAAACTAACACCAATCAGCTCGTCTTCAGAGTTGCTTAAATCTAAAGATTCAACCTTTGGCCTTTTGATCTACGTTTTCTGCTGCGGCAGGTTAACTTGTAACAGGTTGACTTAGCCTTTACTTTTCAAAATTTTAATGTAATTCAATGGTCATAAATTATCATTTTCAAAACGCAGTTTGCCTGTGTTTTTAAATAAAGTTCTTGAAATATATTCTAAATAAATAGTTGATATTTCCTTGTGGATTAGACAAATCGTGTACAAATTTTGGGGGTGTGAGTCTAAGCATTAAACGAAGTCATGTTTGATCCTTAGCCTAAGATTAAAACTGAACCTTAGCAAAGTCCAAGGGTTACTGTATTGTTCCACCGCTGTCTCATGTATAGTGTGAAGGTTTTAGGACTGTAATATAGAAATCATGGCCAATGTGATGTTTTGGGGCGTAACAGTAGATTAAGCGTATTTCTAAGCCTAAGCCTAAGCGTTGCTAAAGCGTATTTCTAAGCCTAAGCGTAAGCAAAAAATTGTAATCTAGAATCTAAACCCACTCTTTTATAGACCCACCAGAAACGTTTACGCCCCTTAAAGTAACATAGGCCAAAATCATAATACTCAGTTTGACCAAAAATAATAATAAATAAGCAAAAAATTGCAATCTAGAATCTAAACCCACTCTTTTATAGACCCACCCAAAACGTTTACGCCCCTTAAAGTAACATAGGCCGAAATCATAATACTCAGTTTGACCAAAAATAATAATAAAGACGTTGCTACTTACTCATTTTCAGAATATTTTATGATTAAACTAATTAAATTAACGTTTTCACTGTTTCAGGGCGAACGTGGCGAAATTGGCATCGTTCAAAAACCCGAACAACTCGCTCATGTCATTTCTCGAATGTTGCCGCCCGGTCCCAAAGGTGACCCAGGCCTTCCGGGTCCCGCTGGACTGCCTGGAAATAAAGGCGACCGAGGTGATCCTGGATATCCGGTAAGGTTTATAACATAACGAACCAGAGTACAACACGATGTCTACTTATAAATGACTTTAGGTTCATTATTTTTCTGGTTAACAATTTGAGGATAGTAATCTTAGCCTAAACCTGTTGCGACGACTAAGTACCATCTTAAGTCAAACGCTCTGTCTAATAGTCTGAAATAGGGTGACACTACACTTGTCGTTAACCTCGAGCTTGAAGCTGAACGAGGTGTAGGGGCTCAGGGCTTCCGTGGCTACGGGTCGGTTACACGTAAATAGTGGAACCTTTGTAGAAGGGGCGTCGCTCAATAGATTTAATGGCACATTGCATGTGGTTTAAGTTATGCAAAAGAGCAAAATGTTTACACAGTTTCAAATTTACTTGAAAATCATCGAAATCCCTTGTATGCCGTTCCTAAATATTTTTCAGCCCTCACCAATTAAGGTACAGTTGGCTACGGGTTTTGCATCAATCGAAGCTGTATTCTATTTGTTTGTTTAACATATTTACATAGGGCAAATTTTACAAAAAATTCATTTGCCAAAATGCAAAACCAAAGTTGAATTGGTTTAATTCAGAATGAGTTGAATCACTCAGTCCGAGTTAGGACTATCAGAACTCAAAATTGTGACTTGATTCAATTCATTCTGAGTTAATTAATCAACTCACCCATGTGCCGTTCGGTATGAAGAGCCATACAATCGGTCGTTTGGTTTTCGAAATTTAAAAACCGTCTGGTGTATTTTTAGGGTCCACAAGGTCCTGAAGGACAACAAGGTCCGCCTGGAGTTGGTTTAGATCTGAAAGATATGGACGCGCTCGCTGGACTACGTGGTCCTCAGGGTTTACCGGTAAACTAATTTTGTCTTTTAACATTTTTCGGCATAAGAGATATATTTCGAGCAACTCAACGCCAATTGTGCACTCAAACTAAATGCACTACGAACAGAGTTTAACCGTAAATATATTTTGAGGCTGGGCATTTTTATGAGAATTTGGGTGCTAAAATAGTTTTTGGGGGCGCATCCAAAGATTTAGGTTTGTTTACAAGCGGGCCAAACCCTATCAATCGGAGGTCCGTGTATAGAACAGGGCCGGATCGTTTTCCTGCGGGGCTGTAATAGAGCCAGTTTAACGTTTAGAATAACTTTTTTGTTTAGGACTAGGCTTTGGGTTAGACTTAGGCTTAGGCCCATCCTTACGCCCATCCTTACACTTAGGCTTAGGCTTAGGCTTGGCCTTAGGCTTTGGTTTAGGCTCATCCTTACGCTTAGGCTTAGGCTTAGGCTTAGGCTTAGGCCTAGGCTTAGGAACAGGCTTATATTACGGTTTCGGCCCTGTTCTATACATGAGCCAATTGAGGTATAATTGTTCTAGTAAGCTGAACCTGCCCGGAGCGGTGCATATTTTTTTTACTTGAACCGCCACATCGGCATCTGACGATAAAGTGACAAGTGTGCCATTTTAGGGGCCGCCTGGTCCAAAAGGCGACACTGGAAGCATTGGACCGCCGGGACTTATTGGACCTCCTGGATTACCGGGACCCCCGGTAAGTTGTATTCGGATTTGACTAATTTGAAATGTTGGATCAGTGTAATTTTTAAGCACGTGAACATTTTGTCCAAGTTTTTTCTTCAAGCGTATCCTTATTCAATTGTTGTCCTGCAGTCGACCATACGTTCGTTAATGCAACATGGCCAATGTAAAGAACAGGTGCGGAACAGTATTATAAGCATATTCCTAAGTCTAAACCTAAGCCAATCAAAAATTAGTCTAAAGCTTAAGCTTACTCTATTGCAGTCCCACAGCAAAAACGTTCCGCCCCTGATCTTTACATGGGCCGGCAACATGGACGATAATTTTGGATCCGAGAAATATGGTTTAGCGGAAACTGACCGAAGTTAAAGTCTCGCTAATATTACTTTCTAAGGTGGCATTTTTTCACGCGCAAACGACAGTTGGTAAATGTGAATCTACGATAATTCATCGCCCGACAACTTGTCGCTCAACAGTATCCTAAAGAATATTAATAAAATGACGCATATCCCTAGGCGTAATCCTAAGCCTAAGCCTAAGCCTAAGCCTAAGCCTAAGATTAAGCCTAAGCCTAAGCCTAAGCCTACTCCTAACTCTAAGCCTAAGCCTAAGCCTAAGCTTAAGTCTAAGCCTAAGCCTAAGCCTAAGCCTAAGCCTAAGCCTAAGCTTAAGTCTAAGCCTAAGCCTAAGCTTAAGTCTAAGCCTAAGCATAAGCCTAAGCTTAAGTCTAAGCCTAAGCCTAAGCATAAGCCTAAGCTTAAGTCTAAGCCTAAGCCTAAGCCTAAGCCTAAGCTTAAGTCTAAGCCTAAGCCTAAGCCTAAGCCTAAGCTTAAGTCTAAGCCTAAGCCTAAGCATAAGCCTAAGCTTAAGTCTAAGCCTAAGCCTAAGCTTAAGCCTAAGCTTAAGTCTAAGCCTAAGCCTAAGCCTAAGCCTAAGCTTAAGTCTAAGCCTAAGCCTAAGCCTAAGCCTAAGCTTAAGTCTAAGCCTAAGCCTAAGCATAAGCCTAAGCTTAAGTCTAAGCCTAAGCCTAAGCCTAAGCCTAAGCTTAAGTCTAAGCCTAAGCCTAAGCCAATAAAGCCTTAGCCTTAGCTTAAGTCTTAGCCTAAGCCTAAGCCTAAGCCTAAGTCTAAGCCTAAGCCTAAGCCTAAGCCTAAGCTTAAGTCTAAGCCTAAGCCTAAGCCTAAGCCTAAGCTTAAGTCTAAGCCTAAGCCTAAGCCTAAGCCTAAGCTTAAGTCTAAGCCTAAGCCTAAGCCTAAGCTTAAGTCTAAGCCTAAGCCTAAGCCTAAGCCTAAGCTTAAGTCTAAGCCTAAGCCTAAGCCTAAGCCTAAGCTTAAGTCTAAGCCTAAGCCTAAGCCTAAGCCTAAGCTTAAGGCTAAGCCTAAGCCTAAGCCTAAGCCTAAACTTAAAGTCTAAGCTTAAGTCTAAGCCTAAGCCTAAGCTTAAGTCTAAGCCTAAGCCTAAGCCTAAGCCTAAGCGTAAGACTAAGCCTAAGCCTAAGCCTAAGCCTAAGAATAAGTCTAAGCCTAAGCCTAAGCCTAAGCCTAAGCTTAAGTCTAAGCCTAAGCCTAAGCCTAAGCCTAAGCTTAAGTCTAAGCCTAAGCCTAAGCCTAAGCCTAAGCTTAAGTCTAAGCCTAAGCCTAAGCCTAAGCCTAAGCTTAAGTCTAAGCCTAAGCCTAAGCCTAAGCTTAAGTCTAAGCCTAAGCCTAAGCCTAAGCCTAAGCTTAAGTCTAAGCCTAAGCCTAAGCCTAAGCCTAAGCTTAAGTCTAAGCCTAAGCCTAAGCCTAAGCCTAAGCTTAAGTCTAAGCCTAAGCCTAAGCCTAAGCCTAAGCTTAAGTCTAAGCCTAAGCCTAAGCCTAAGCCTAAGCCTAAGCTTAAGTCTAAGCCTAAGCCTAAGCCTAAGCCTAAGCTTAAGTCTAAGCCTAAGCCTAAGCCTAAGCCTAAGCCTAAGCCTAAGCCTAATCCTGAACCTAAATGATGGACGACGAATTGTTGTGACACCGGTTAAATCCAGTGAAATGCTATTCATTTTAGGGACCCACCGGAACTGCCGTCGATACCGCTGGCAATGTAAGTGCAGTTTTGCTAAAGTTTGAATTAATTTAATGAGAACAATTACTTTTAAAATTAATTGATATGTAAACGTTTAGTATATTTTAATTCAAACAGGCCTAAAATTTTCAGCATCTAATTTTACAATAAGAGGTATTTTATTGAAGTTTGCCGCACGCCGCCGCACGACCCCAATTAGATTTTGCTTATATTTTTGGGCTCATGTAAACATCAGGGGCAGAACGTTTTTCTGTCGAACTACAATAGAGTAAGCTTAAGCTGTAGACTAATTTTTGCTTAGCTTAGACTTAGGCTTACGCTTAGGAATATGCTCATTCTTACGCTTAGGCTTAGACTAAGGCGTAGGCTTAGAAATATGCTTATAATACTGTTCCGCCCCTGTTCTTTACATGGGCCTATTTTTGTTAGCAACGCATGGTGGCGGGCGGGGGGTACAGCGGCATCCGGTACAGTAAAATATAGCGCAACCCATACACTTAATAGACGTAGTGGACTGGAAAACCTTTATGGTTTCATATGATCCACAAAATGGTAAAGTCCGTAATATGTGAGTTTGAGGATTGTTTATTTTAATTATAGGCTCTTGGGCGTCCCGGACCTCCTGGACCGAGGGTAAGACGTTTGCTGTCAGTTGTTGGATATCTGATCCAAGTGTCACGTGTGTTGCATTAGCTTGCGTTTTGTGCCTCCTTATTGCACGGGCCGTAAACACAAAACGTGGGGGGTCGCTTTAAAATTTTAGCCCCCCCTGGAAACGTTTTAGACTCTCGTGTAAGCATTCTTATATCAAATCAACGGCGTGCCGGATCCTAAAATTGTTTTGCCCTGAGAAACTTGGCCTGGTTACGCGTGTATTCTGTAATGACCCGAATATAATATGGAAGACTGGCATTATTTAACCTTATCAGACGGTGATTTCGTGCCATTCGCTATAACGGGCTGTTATTTATGTTTCAATCCATCTCCTATTATTTGGACACACCACCTTTATCCTTATGTCACTCTCTATGATTTGACTTACTTCGCAATACACATTAACTTAAGTATACTTTTTTAATATCATGGCCAATGTAAAGAACACGGGTGGAACAGTATTATAAGCATATTCCTAAGCCTAAAGCCTAAGCGTAAGAATGAGCCTATTCTTAAGCCTAAGCCAATCAAAAAACAATGGTTTAAAGCTTCAACTTACTCTAGGTATTGCAGTCTCACAGACAAACGTTCCGGCCCTGATCGTTTACATGGGCCAATATCAGGTACCTTGAGTAACCAACTTTGACACTGAACTTTATTTCGCGTCCAGAAATCCGATACATTCTCCAATTAAGAAAAATTTTTATTTTCCAGCTCTGATTAGGATTTTAGGTTTATTAACATTTACACTACTCAACTCAGAAATATATTATCGAGTTGATTCAAATTCAAAATAGAGATTTTCGTCTTTTGTTACCCGTCTTCATTTCTTATTTGGGGTCACTTAAGCATTTGCATATTCGCTGGATTTAAAAATTAATTTTGTTGCCGTTATTACACACATGCATATGCTCAAATGAAAGACTCATTTGAGTGAATAAGTTGAACTACGCTCATTCAAGTTTGCAATCAAAATCCAAACCTCAGTTGGATCGAAATATTAGCCACGCTTCCACGTTGAAATGTTTGTTCAAAATTTAATAACTCGAATTCCTCAACTGTGCTCACAGTCCTGCTCGTGACGTTTTATGATTTTATTTCGCTGCACTTTGCGTTCAATATTGAAGTTTTGAATTTAAACTTGTTGAGTCAAAGATAATTTGTCACATTCGGCATTCGCTTGCCAATACTATTTTTGTGATGCAATATGGCGTCGCGTCTGAATTGAAATTTATACGGCAGTAACATGCCTGTTCCCCGAGAACATTTTCAACCTTGCTTGTCAGGCAACGAATACCCTTGTATGCCTGTCCTGAAAAACATTTTAACCCCGCCTATTAACTAAGCGAGTACGACACGGACATTTGTTTACTCACAGCACCGCATTCAGTTAGTGTTTACATCGCATTTCGCACGTTGTTCTAGGGACTTCCTGGAACCGCTGGTCAACCTGGATTAAAGGTATTTCAAAATCCTTTCTAAAAACTGTTAATGTCACTGTTCTAAATTAATATTATAGTCTGAACTGGAAACTTTCCTGTTTGGCAAATGTAATCTGATTGGTTGACAATTTGTTTTCAAAAATTAAGATTTTGTTAGCGTAAATATTGATTTTTTTTCGGAAAAATATGAAAATTCGCAAATTCATAATTACTTAAAATTATAACTCAAATTTTAATGACAAAACGTTTCAAAATTCGAGTTCACTCACATTTGGTTCTGCAGTAGCGTTATTAGCAATTTTTGTTTATGTTTTATGGACTCGGAGCCAATAGGGATGGGGCTCCCCCCAAACACGAGGATGAGGGCCTCGAATCTTGTAGTCGAAGCGAGCGAGACACCAGACGAGTTTTAAAATTTCGGCGGTTTTTGGTCCAACTGGTTAGGGTGCGGAACCCCTTAGGAGGGAACCCCAAATTAAGGTACGGGGGGTGGCTGCTCCGGCCCTGACTACACTGCATATTGCACGTAATTGTCTGTCGACGAAGCCGCGCTTGCATATTTGTGCAATTTTAAATGTTATTGTAAGCTTCAGTTCACAAACCATTTCGTTCCAATAGAAATCATTTGAACATCAAATATGTATGTGAATCTCGAATTGTTGAACTCCTGTCTGATTTACCGTTTCTGTTATTCGATATTCTGCCAATGCCTTGATATTTTTTGTTTATTTACTCAAAAACAAAACTGCTCACAATTTCATATTAAAGCCATATTTGCGTCGGCCGTTTTTAACTCCGTTTGGATCCAAATGTTATTTGTATACCTTTTTTTGACGAGAATTATTAATTTTTAGGGCGAACCTGGCTATCCTGGACCACAAGGATCAAAAGGCGACAAAGGACCACTGGGATTGCCAGTACGTTCAGATAAAATAGCCAGTATTGGCAACATTCTGTCCATATCGTTCACTAAACTGATACGGATTGACGTCCATGTTTTTTAGGGACCAGCCTCCTCAGAGATGGCCGGACTGAAACATATACCGAAATTCTTGTAGTATCCGTACTTCAAGGGTGTCTGCATTTTTTGTTCGTAACGTAGCTAACGTTGGTATTATTCAGAATTCGTTGATTGATTTTCAAACAAAAGTTTTTCGTAGAACTGGTTAATACAATTTCAGTGTAACGCTAATCATGACAATTATTCTCGCCAGACGAGACAACTTGTAATTTGAAATTTCATCGACTCAACAATTCGTCGCCTATCATTATACGTTGGCTTTAGGATTACACTTAGGATTATGGGTAAACTGCAAAAAATGAGAGTCAATTTGATTCACCACTTTTGCAGTGTAAATTTATTTATAAGCTTTAGGACACGGTTGGGCAACACGTTGTCGGGGGGCCAATTGTCGTAGATTCCTGCTTAAATTTTACGATAACTGCAGAAGTAAAATGCATCCATATCATTGTTATGGAACGATTAACCATTTATTATGGTTTCAGGGGCCACCAGGACCTGCTGGAAATCCTGGTTCACCTGGACGGCAAGGATATCCTGGATTACCTGGAAGTTCGGTATGTTTTCAATTCACAATCGATTCCCAATCCCCTCCACGCCATCTTAGCGCCTTGGAATCCTACGGGGAGTATACAGGACCGAAGACTGCACTGAGTGAAATTTTTTTAGAGATTTAATCAACATCAAATCGTCTAGCAAACCAACGCAGAACAGAGCCGTAACGGTAGTATAAGCATACTCCTAAGCCGAAGCCTAAATAAAAAATAAGTGTAAAACATCAGCTTTTACACGATTGCAGTGCCACAGAAAAACGTTCCGCCCCTGATCTTTACATGAGCTGAAACGGTCAAAACGAGAATGTGAAATGTTCACAAATACTGTGTAAATATAGCATTTAAAAAATTGCGCTGTAATGCTGCAAAGTTAACCAATATTTTGAAGGATGTTTGGCTTCTAATGAGACTATTTTGTTTAGACCATTAAAATAATATGCTTAGCAAAGTAATTACCTGGTTTGACCGTTATATTTCACTTGTCGATGTGTATAAACTGAAATAAGCGTCGATAAAAAGTGCACAGGATAAGCACGGATGGCAACTGGATCATGTTTTGGGTTGAAATCAATGGTAAAAAGTATCAAACAATATTTCATTGCGTTTAAAATATACAATAGCTACATCACTGTGAATTATTTTAGCTTAGAATGAGTTGAATCATTCAGTCGGAGTTAGAATTGTCAGAACTAAAAATTCTGAGTTGATTCAACTCATTCGGAATCAACTCGAACTCAACTCAGAGTGAGAATCAACTCAACTCAGAGTGAGAATCAACTCAACTCAGAGTGAGAATCAACTCAACTCAGAGTGAGAATCAACTCAACTCAGAGTGAGAATCAACTCAACTCAGAGTGAGAATCAACTCAACTCAGAGTGAGAATCAACTCAACTCAGAGTGAGCATCAACTCAACTCAGAGTGAGAATCAACTCAACTCAGAGTGAGAATCAACTCAACTCAGAGTGAGAATCAACTCAACTCAGAGTGAGAATCAACTCAACTCAGAGTGAGAATCAACTCAACTCAGAGTGAGCATCAACTCAACTCAGAGTGAGAATCAACTCAACTCAGAGTGAGAATCAACTCAACTCAGAGTGAGAATCAACTCAACTCAGAGTGAATTAACGTTTACTGGTATTAAGAATCCAGAAATAACTAACTCGCTAGTTGAGTTTGTTAATCAACGGGAATTTCAGTGTTAAATTTTCATTGCGATTATTTTCGTATAACACCAAAGTTGTATTTAATTATGTTAATTAATAAATTATAGAAGTGACAGATTAATAACTTAAAAAGTATTGTAACAAGCAATATAATAGATGCAGCTCATGTATAAAACAGGGCCGGAACACTAATAGAAGCATACTCCTAAGCCTAAACCTAAGCTTAAGCCTAAGCCTTACCGTAAGAATGAGCCTACACCTAAGCCTTAGCCGTACCGCAAGTATGAGCCTATTACTAAACCTAAGCCAAAGTCCTAAGCCTAACCCTTAAGCCGAAGCAAAAAAGTTAGTCTAAAGCTTAAGCTGACTCTATTACAGCCCGCAGAAAAACGATCCGGCCCTGTACTATACATGAACCATAGATACATTATTCGAAATGATTTATGCATACAAACCTTCCTTTATAATACGTATGGTGAGCGTTTCAGCTTTTCATCCAATGAATAATGTTTTGTGGTATATTTCTTTAGAAAATGTTTCGTGAAAGCCTATCAGCCTATTGCTTTTATAGCTACGTATGCTATTCCATGTGCATTTATTCAATGTTCTATATCTTATTCGCCTCGCCTGCTCTATGATAGTCTATCGAATTATATTTACTTATTTATGTTTTTATTTTTTCAAAATTGTATACTTAATAGTTGTTATATTTTAAATTTCTGTTACTCTTTCTTCAAGATTTTGGTACCCGGTTACCAGCTCAATTCTTAACTCAAGTTGAAGTCTTTTAAGCTTATAAAGTTCATTCAAACTAAAGTTGAACATTAATTAATTTAGTTGTGACAGACGTTAATAACCCTGTTTGCCCAATATTAAAATTCATTCATAAATATTTTCATTTTTTGTTAAAATCTCTTCATTCAAATATTGGCCAATGTAAAGAACAGACGCGGAACAGTATTATAAGCTTATTCCTAAGCCTAAGCCTAAGCCAACGCCTAAGTGTAAGAATGAGTTTATTCCTAAGCCTAAGCCTCAACCTAAGTCTAAGCCAAGCAAAGAAATTAGTCTAAAGCTTAAGCTTACTGTATTGCAGTCGCACAGAAAAACATTCCGCCCCTGATCTTTACATGCGCCCAAATGTTGAAAAAAACACAATTACAAAATTAAAAAAATGGTTTTAATTAAGATTTGAAATTGTGTTCCTGTTTTAGGGTCAACCTGGCGAACGAGGAGACCGGGTAAGTGCAAGCCAGAAGCTGTTAATCTAACACTTTTTTGACTTTCATTCTACCGGTGATATACTGTAGTGACCCGAATAAGAGGGAACTGATATTTATTTGGCCTCTCCAGAGGGTACCCTCGTGCTATTCGGTTCCGGAGTGTTACTTATTTTTAACTTGCCCTCCGCCACCTTTCGTTACTGATATATCCGGTATTGCAACTATCCGTTGAATTAAACGTTTGTCTCGTATCAAAAGCTTGAGCGATCAACTCAAACAGTACTTGAGTCTACTGAACTTTTGACTTTTAATAACCAGAAAGTTTAACTGAATATATATAATGCCAAAGTTGTCTTAATATGTATAATTTATGAACCAATATTTTTGGCATTTTAGGGTGAAAAAGGAGAATCTGGTTTGCCAGGAGTACCAGGACCGATTGTAAGTTTGTGAATGCAATTTCACTGTACATTTAAACTCATTTTTCCAAAAAATTCTTAAAAAAGCTCACATATTTGAGTAAATAATTGCATTTTGCGTTTGAGATTCGTAATATTTTTCAAATTTTATTATCCTGTTCGACAACTGTGGTGCTTTGTGTAAGTTCAAGTTTAAATTCAAAGTACATTTCAACGGCGTAATTTCGTAGCTTAATGTCACTTTTACAGGCGTAATCCTTAAGTTTATTAATAAGCCTAAAGGTGCGGATAAGTCTAAAACTAAGCATAGCAGAAAACGTTGAAGCATAATAGTTCATGTCGGAGACCTACTTTATTGCTGTTTCGTGCAAAACAGGACGCCTCTGAAAGTAACATTGCAATTATGAAAATTTTCTCAAAAACTAATAACAATCGATATTCATTAATGTAAAAGTGGCTCATGTAAACACCAGGGGCGGAACTTTTCTCTGTGGGACTGCAATAGAGTAAGCTTAAGCTTTAGACTAATTTCTTTGCTTGGCATAGGCTTAGGCTTAGGAATATGCTCATAAAACTGTTCCGCCACTGTTCTTTACATTGGTCGTATAAGTGAAAATGATTAATTTAATCAGGCGTTACTTTTTGTTCATTCAGGGTTCTTCTGGTGATCGCGGTGAAAAAGGTGAAAAGGTAAGACTGTTTTACTTTTACTGAAGCGGATTTGGTTTTCTGCTCTGACACCGCATTGTAGCCAGTGTTGTGACGCTTTTTGACGATCGCCAGAGACGGATCCAAAAATATCCGACGGTAGACGGCGGGTTTAGCGAATGTTATGAAACGCAAAAAATTGTAAAATGACACCTTATCGTATTATCACCAAACATTTTCTAAGTGGACAGAAAAATTGTAAGAAAATTTGTGAGCCTAAAAATTGTATTTTTTACAAAAAAATTTCTGAGCCTAAAAATTGCATTTTTTACAAAAAAATTTCTGAGCCTAAAAATTGTATTTTTTACAAAAAATTTCTGAGCCTAAAAATTGTATTTTTTACAAAAAAATTTCTGAGCCTAAAAATTGTATTTTTTACAAAAAAATTTCTGAGCCTAAAAATTGTATTTTTTACAAAAAAATTTCCGAGCCTAAAAATTGTATTTTTTCAAAAAAATTTCTGAGCCTAAACATTACAAAAAAATTTCTGAGCCTAAAAATTGTATTTTTTACAAAAAATTTCTGAGCCTAAAAATTGTATTTTTTACAAAAAAATTTCTGAGCCTAAAAATGGCATTTTTTACAAAAAAATTTCTGAGCCTAAAAATTGCATTTTTTACAAAAAAATTTCTGAGCCTAAAAATTGTATTTTTTACAAAAAAATTTCCGAGCCTAAAAATTGTATTTTTTACAAAAAAATTTCTGAGCCTAAAAATTGCATTTTTTACAAAAAAATTTCTGAGCCTAAAAATTGTATTTTTTACAAAAAAATTTCCGAGCCTAAAAATTGTATTTTTTCAAAAAAATTTCTGAGCCTAAACATTACAAAAAAATTTCTGAGCCTAAAAATTGTATTTTTTACAAAAAATTTCTGAGCCTAAAATTTTTACTAAAAAATTTCTGAGCCTAAAAATTTTCTGAGCCTAAAAATTGTATTTTTTACAAAAAAATTTCTGAGCCTAAAAATTGTATTTTTTACAAAAACATTTCTGACGGCGAAATTTGTTAAATAGGAACATTGCTCAAAATCGGCTAACGATTTGTGAAAAGTGTAAAATTGCGTAAATTTCGATCAACCGCACCCTTATGCGTAACTCTAAGCTTTAGATTAGTTTGTTGTAAGGTTAAATCTTGTACAACCGATATCTTTTTTACAGGGAAAAGTAAACGTTCTAAGAATATTTATGCGATCAAAATCAATGTACCACATGCCAATTTTACTCAAAATATTTGTTTTAAAATGTTTTTTTATAAACTGATTTATGCTTTCAGGGATCGAAAGGTCTACGAGGAAAGACTGGACCTCAAGGATTACCGGTAAACACACAAAACTGTATTTATTCAGCGTATTTTTACAATAAAAAGTTAAAACTTGAACTGAAACAAATATTGTAAAACACTTTTGCATTTCAAAAAAATAATTAGCAGAATTTTCGGTTCATAAATTATCAACTGTGTTTAATTCCTAAAATAGCAACCGGATCCACCCACTGGCCCCTGTGGAAATATGCGTAGATAATTGATTTTAGTCTGGTTCACATTTCAAATCTGCTCACAACCTATGCAATTGTTCACAATAAAAAATTTCATTTTGCCACCGAAAACACTATAAGGTAAGGGTTAACTCTTGTCAATTTTCAAAAGTTCCATGCGTTACTCCTACCCTAACGCCAAAATTGCGTTAACCCTACCCTAACACAGGTTACACCCCTACCTTAATACGTGTCACAAAACATTTTACAACACGCGTTATGGTTATAGGTTAACGCCATTTTTGAATTAAGGTATTGTGAACGCATGACAATTCTGAAACTTGACACATGTAAACCTTACCTTATAGTGTTTTCGGTGGCAAAATGAAGTTTTGTATTGTGAACGATGCACCAGCAGTAATCAATTATAGGTAAGTTTTCGACCCAGACACGTATCCAAACGGTTCATTCAGGCCGTAGCGTCTCGAACACGGAATACAACCAAAATTTTGTATTAAGATTAAGCTGGAATTACCTGTTCCAACCAAATAAATCAAAGCGTATATATCATTTTCGTATGCTACGGTTATGGACATATGCTTAAATATTTAAAATTAATCTAAAGCTGATTTGCAAAATTTAATTTTGATTTTCAATCTGCAGCAGTTCAACAAATGACATGAATCGACAATTTTTGAATTAAGCAGTGTTCGTTACTGGCGTTTTTAGGGCATTCCTGGACTCGATGCAAATTGCCCAATTGGACCTGACGGTTTGTATTTGCCTGGTTGTGGCGCTGGGCCGAATCGACAATCGGTAAGTTTAGACTCGAACCGGTTCAAAAACGAATAACATTTTTTGGATTTTGGCTACACAAACGGTTCATTTTAGAGTTTAACTAATATTAAAAACATTTTGAAAGATTCAGTTTAAAACCGCTGTTTATATAACTAAACCTAGAACGCCCCACGTACTTACACTGCAAAAAATGGTGTGTCAAATTGACTCTTTCCAAAATTGGCTATACGGGACTACACAAACTGAGTCAAATTCGACTGCGCCAGAATCAAATTTGACTCACTGAGTCGCATGTTTGACTATGGCGGAGCTGAAGTTGAGTCAGTTTGTGTAGTCCGGTAGAGCCTATTTCGGAGAGAGTCAATTTGACTCACCACTTTCTCCAGTCTACATATTTCAGGCACTGTTCCGGCTGATTGTGTATACACATATATAATATGCAAATTAATACTTAATTTTCTAGTTTTAAGTCGAATTTGTATAGGATTGGTTCAAATTATGTTCTGTAAGAACATTTATCAGATGGCCTGTAGGCTGTCTTTATTAATGGTGTCGCGAAATTGTTACGGTAGGTTGGCATCAGTTGAAAATATTGCAACCAAATAGACTAATTTTTTTACGTAATTCCTGTGGCTCCTGTGTCTACAGAATTGTGAGAAATAATTAAATTTTAGAACGTAAAAGTATCATACGGGTAAGAATATTTGAGTTTTTCTGTGCGATTTACAACTACAGAACTGCGATCTGTGCTTAAAACTTAATTGCGCTGCAGTCACTCACTTCTTAGCTTAATGTTTAATTTTGATGATGTAATGTTGCTGTTATCCTGTGTCCTGTACTCGAGTAGTTATACTGCGCAAGTGTTTGTTGTGATTTTTCTTGATTTGCTCGTTTCGTATTGAACTGTGTATATCCTTGGCCCATATTATCAAATGCGTATAGCACCTATCACCAGTTAGTAATAGGTTTTTAAACTAACGAACTGCTACAATTGCAGATTTTAAAATTTGCATAGTAGGGTTAACCGAATGCAACAAAATATGCTGAATTTCAAACTTCACCGTATTCTAAAGATGGACCGGGTAAGAAATTTCTAACGCGGCGGTAGCGCCGGGTAAAAAATCCCAAAGGTAAAAATTTGCTAGTTTTTACTCACCTAAAATTTGGATAACAAACGGCAAACTTTTGGTTAAGCAAATGTTGTATTTTAACAATTTATGAAATTAACCTTACAGAAAAATAGGTTAATGAAGTTGTGACGCGAGTTATGTAATATTACGCTGGTATATCCGCGGGCAAAGAAACTATAGTTGTTTGAAGCTAAAACACAAGCCGGGTAAGAAATCTTCCCACTCTTTGCGTATGTCATTTTCGTATAACCTTAACTTCTTGAAATGCTTGTTTGTGGTCTATTCCTATGTTGCTTTTTTGTAGTAACAATTCTATTTGGCTTCAAAATGGTATCACGACAATTCGTCTACCGACAACTTGTAATTCGAAATTTCGTCGACTTGACAATACGTCGCTCATAATTAGCTTAGGCTTACGCTTAGGCTTAGATGTTACGTTTAGGATTATGCTTAGACTTTAGGTTTTAGGAATGCGACAAGTTGTCGGTCGACGAATCGTTGTAGATTCTTTAAAATTACAGCGATACATTGATTGTTGCTTATTTTACTCTGTTGTCTATTAGTTGCTGTTTGCAAGCGAAATGTTAAACACGCAGGTTATTACGTTTTAATTGGGATTCTGTAATAAAAAGTTTATATGTCCACCCTTGAACGGTTACTATATTCCTCCGCTACAGATTGCTGATAATCAATTGGGTGTCTATGCTACACAGAATCGTTTACTTTAAATTCAGTATGCCACCGACTCAAGTTTGCTCAACAAAACTTTTAAAATACACCGCATTAACACACTGCAAAAATGGTGAGTCAAATTGGCTCTCTCCGAAATAGGTTCTACGGGACTTCACAAACTGAGTCAAATTCGACTCCGCCAGAGTCAAATTTGACTCACAGAGTAGCACGTTTAACTCCTGGCGGAGTTGAGTTTGACTCAGTTTGTGTAGTACCGTAGAGCCTATTTCGGAGACAGTCAATTTGGACTCACCATTTTTTGCAGTGCAGTTGAAGTTATGTTGTTTGTAAGAGTTATCTTTGACCCCGCGAGTTGTGCGATTTGGTCGGCCTTAATAATATTTTCTATGTGTGTATATACTTACTTTTGAAGTTTTTGCTCTTTTTTTGTAAAAATAAGTAATATTTCTAGTGTAATTTCGTATTTTTTGGTTTATTTTAAGCCGCTATAGTTCTATGTTTTGCTTATGTAGACTTTTCGAACTTTGTTTGCTTGATTAATGTTTAGGACAGGCCAGCCATGGATACAAAGCATGAAATTCAGGTTTGGTTCAAGCGAATGTCAACTGTGTTCGTGAACTGTTCTGCTTTTAATAGTCGATTTGTTGTATCTGCCTCTGTTCGTTGAGCCCTACACACAAAATGATTTGTCTTATATTCAAGAAATATTCTCTGAAATTTACGACAATTATGTCTTAATACCAGCTCCAGGAATATATGTTTCCAATTCAAAATTTTATTTCTTAAATTTATCAGAAATATGGGTCTGAATTTTTTTTGCCTTAAAAGTGTGAAATTTAAGAGTGTGCTTCACGAACAATTCACACAAATATTTCTGAAATATAAGATTAATATGTCTTAAATACAAGACAAAAATTGGCCAAGGAAACCGACTCTAAAATTGATGGCTAAAGCTCAAATCAAATATATACGTGGGTTTTTTGGCAGCCTGACCTCAGCCCGAAATATCTTTGAAATTTGATTATTTATATTCACGCTTAAGAATATGAACGCAGCAAGTATTATGCATACATTAAAACCAGAAATTAATTCTTGAATATAAGACAACTATTTCTTGAAAGAAAGAAATTTATGTCTTATAAATTGGCAATAGCAATTTCTTAAATATAAGACATTTATGTTTTAACCATATCAGACACAAATGCTGAGCTGTTTAAAATGTCTGAACCACCAGAAATTTATGACTTGAAATATTTAAGAAACTGTGAGTTTTGCAATTTCAAGACAATTTATTTTGTGTGATATTTACAGGTGCAAGTTTTTGCAGCGAAAACTCAGCTGCAAGTTTTGTTTATAACTCATTGATTAAAGGTGCAGCTGCAAGCTTTCAAAGCAAAACCTTGCACGTCTGAGTGTAGTATTAATCAAAAGGTACAAAGTTAAACGCAATAATAGGCAATGAGGTCAAGTCCTTGTTATGGTCTTTTAATCCTGTGATAAAATTTTAAAATTCGATCAATTTTAGAATATACCAATTTTTTGTTAGACGTAAAATTTTTTAAAATTTTCAGCATCTTTCATTTGAACATTCCAGTTTTTCATTTTCCCGTAAATATTGAGTATACAAACTTTAACTTTAGTGCTTAAAAATTGCGTTTGTTGGAATTCCTTTAAGGAATTCATCGGATACGCCAGAGCAACAACAGCGGCAACAGCAGAAACAACAACAACATCAACTCCAATATCAAAAACAAACGCAATCACAACAAAAACAACGAAGTAAAACGCATTGGAAGCAACTTCGACCGCTGCCATTATCGTCTTATAAACGTTTACCGACTCTGTATCAGTATCATCGCGAAATATCTAGCTTTGATCGCGCGTTACCCTAAAACCTGTAAAACTTTTTTGTTTGAATTTGTTTAATTCATTACAAAAAAGTGACAGATTATGCTTTATGTACGATTCACACGTGCACGTTTTTGCTGCAAGAATTTGCAGCTGCAAATTACACGCTGAACTTGCATTTTTTCATCAGGCAATGAGAAAGCGGATGCAATAAATTCATTGAACTTGCATGGTTATTCACATATGTGAACTAAATTCCTAGCTATGATTTTTAACGAATTTACTTGCAGCTGCAAGTTTTTCGAACGGGATTTTGGACAAAACTTGCAAGTGCAAGTTGCAGCTGTAAGTTCTTGCAGCAAAAACTGGCACGTGTGAATAGGGCTTTATCCAAATTGTGTTGATTAAAAATACGACTTTTTACGTTTTCAATATTTTATTTTGGTTTTTCTGTCGAATCGGATGAGACAAAAGCGTTTATATGACTGCCACAATAGCGTTTTGACAAACACTAAAAAGCGTTTTGCTAAACAATCAATCTTACAGTTTCTTCGCTTTACAAAACAACGTCCTGACCGATTCTTTCTGAAACGTTTAAAATAGCGTTTCATTTTTGACACGATACCTTTATCTAAAAAACTTGCAAAAAAGTAATTTGTAGTATTTTAGCATTTATACATTTCGTATATTTTGTAAAAATGTATATTTTTATTATTATTCAATGATTATATGAATTACTATTTTTAAGCATCAAATATTTTATATTTGCTTTTCGATGTGGCCGTCAAAGCTTCAATTGTGAATTAACCATTAATTCAAGCTGGGTAATTAACGAATAAACTGCTCAAACATATCAGCGTCGTAGTCAAAATTTCATTTGGAAACATCTCAAATTATTATTCTGCTCTAGAATTCAGCAGGTTAATATACTAAACTCTGTAAAAGTGCACTTGTTTAGTGTCTATTTTCGGGACGTGCCACGCGATATATCCCTTTATTCGTTTCGTTGTAGACGATCCTTAAAAAGTTGTCCAAATTTGTCGTTCATGTATTTGCAAATTTAACTCGTCCAATCGTTCAAGTGATTCCTTCAAAGGTGTATCGTAAGATCGTGCTGTCTATATTAGCAATTGATTTCATAGGCAAAAAGACGTCGTTTGAAGCTAGGAAGTTGACCCGAACTATCCATAATCAGCTAAGGCCTGTTTATATGAAGTTTAAGCTGTTGGTTTGAGCAGAAAAGTTGCTAAATTTAGCTTGAAAATGTATTGTTGTGTTTTAATTGTGCATAAATTGACCAGTGTTTTCGGGTTTTCTGTGATACACTAACACTGTTCAACAACTGTACACTGCAAAAAATAGTGAGTCAAACTGACTCCGTCCGAAATAGGATCTACGGGACTACACAAACTGAGTCAAATTCGACTCACTGAGTCGCACGTTTGTCTCTACACTGCAAATAATGGTGACTCAAATTGACGCTCTCCGAAATAGGCTCTACGCGACTGCACAAACTTAGTCAAAATTTGACTCCTCCTGAGTCATATTCGATTCTGTTTGACTCTCGCGGTGTCGAATTTTGACTCAGTTTATGTAGTTCCGTGGAGCCCATTTCGGATAGAGTCAATTTGACTAACCATTTTTTGCAGTGTAGTTATTCTTAGGTCTGTTGCTTGTTGAACCAAATCAAATACAGAACTTTCACAGACAGTTACTATCAAATGGTTATAAATTAGTAATGCGAATGAGAGAAATTACTTTAGAAGACAATTAATTGTAGTACAATAATGTCTAAAAATACACTCTGGTTGCTGTAAATGAATCACAATACTTTATTGCAATAAGTCGGAATATCAAACGTTTTAGGGAACTGATGCAATCCAAAATACACTCCGTATTTAATAAGAATTGACAAAATTTTTTACTGATCTGCGTTGTGTTTAACCAACCTTTTTGACATCCATTATATTTTAGAACAGCATTTTACTTCCACAACTGCTGTTAAATTTATAATACATATTTGCGTAATATTTCAGTATGCAGCGACAGCACCAAATCGTATCGGACAGCGACCAATCGGTTCCGGTTCCGATTTTGAATTCCGAGCTGTATCCGGTGGAAACGACATCTACGGAACGGAACAGAGGCATCGATTCCATCGAAGATATTGGAGGGCAAAGCTAGGCGCAGGACAGGACAAGGAAGTGGGTGGAGGCGTTTTATGATATCCATACACAACAACACGGCGTAAAGTTTTGAATCCTACCCTGAGGTCACATTTCTTGTGGATTATGGAAGAATTTTTCACCACGCATCCCTGGAAAAAGGCGACCGCCATTACGATAACCAACATCTTTAGGGATCGAGGTACAACCGACTTTTGTATGCTTTGGCTGGGATCCGCCTATGATGGAATATACCAAATCCATGAGGAGACAAGAAGTTTCCACAGACATTCTAACGTTTTTGCTACCGGCTAACAGGGAGACAGTATCGTTGGTTTTTATAGAACCCTAGAGCCAGTCAGAAATGATTGGCTGTGGTAAATTTACCACACAGGTGCCCATTCATTGAAGGCTACTGTATTGTATCGAATGTGATTTTACAGCGTATTAATTTTGGGCGTATTTTTTGTAATGTATGTTGAAATTTTGGCTTTTTTTCTGTATAATCGTGGTACCCGCTTGATTCAGTTGGGGTCCTGGAAGCTGTTATTTTGTATCAAAATATTCTGGTTTACCTGTATGGCTCCAGATCGGTTAAATTATCTTTATTTCGTTATATCTTAGGCTCATATTAATCATGGCCAATGTTACTTTTAGGGGCGTAACCAGTAGATTAAGCGTATTTCTAAGCCTATGTCTAAGCCTAAGCTTAACCATTTCTCACATGAATATTTTCTATTTCCCCTGAGACCTACTTTTATGCTAGGATTCGAACTCCAGTGATTGGGGTGGGAGGCGTATACCATCACCACTCAGTTATAGGAGCTTGACGCTCGAGCCCGAGGGGGCTCTCACGTCTTATGGTGATTTAGTACTATGTTATACGTGTTGCAATTGTTAAACACGGAGCGATATATACTATTTAACGTATATACCCTGCGCTGAGTTGCCTACAGGCAACTCAATGTGAGAAGGGGTTAAGCAAAAAATGTAATCTAGAATCTAAACCAACTCTTATATGGACCCTCCACAAAACTGGACGCCTTTTAATGTAATACGGGCCAAGGATTAGGTAAGTTGTCCTAGAACCAATCAAAATTTGTTTTATCGCCTTTGTAGAAATTTTAGCCGGTCATAGATTCCCGTTCCCTGCGATATTACCGTTGGCTCAGTTGGAACATTTCATGAAGTCGTAAGCCGTTTTTTGTTTGAATTGAAACCATATTTATTGCATTGTTTTACTGTGCTTTATTCTTATGCCACCTGGTTTACATATCTTCGTGTATTACAACATATAATTGGTGAGTAGGTACGGATCACAAATTTCAAGCTGTAGTCACACCTCTGCATTGCGTAACATGATCTACGACAATTCGTCGCCCGAATACTTGTAGCCCAACAGTGTTCTAAAGTCTATGGGCCAATGTAAAGAACAGGGGTGGACAGTATTATAAGCATATTCCTAAGCCTAAGCGTAAGAAAGAGCATAGACCTAAGCCTTAGACTAAGCCAAGCAAAAAATTGTCTAAAGCTTAAGCTTACTCTATTGCAGTCTCACAGAAAAACGGTCCGCCTATGATCTTTACATGAGCGAATCTATGAATAAACGTAATCATAGTCCTAAGGGTAATCCTAAGCATAATGATGGGCGAAAAATTGTCAAATCGATGAAATTTTGAATTACAAGTTATTGGTCGACGAATTGTCAAGCGACTAAATTGTCGAGATAATGCACATGTCACACAGGTTTGCAAACAAGTTTACATGCAAAAATTGATGCAGCTGATAATTCTGTTTATTGTATAATAGCAGATATATCCGGTCAATAGAAATCCTAAACAAACGCAATTTAATACCAAAAATATTGGCTGTTTCCGTTACCGAAATACCTAAAAATTCCGTATTTTCTGCTCATACATCATTTTTGAAGTATTATTTTTAAGATTCTTGTTACTTTTACTATCTTACGTTTCTGAACATTTTGCTTCTAACAAATTTAACCTTAAACCTAAGCTTAGGCCACGGATGGTCTTAAAATTTCGAAAATAAACTGTAAAATTGCGTATAAAATCACCCATTTAATGTTTCTTTGCTCGATACAATATTAATACTGCCATTTTGTGAATTGTTGTTCTGGTCTTGAATGTTTTGATTTATCTCAATTTTTTCTATGCTTTATTTTACACTTATTATTATTATTATTACTTATATGCTATTATTATTAATGTGCTATTATTTTATAGTACCTAGTAAATTAACATCGTTTTTTTGTAATATGAGTTGCACTGATCACCATTCGCCAGCTATAGTAACGGATTATGTCTCAGCAGGAAGGACCGAAGGACTGCGCTTGCTGCACGGCTCCGGCAAAAAATCACCCAGCTAATGCAATACCTCGAAGCCGTCTCCACCTACCCAAAGAAATCATAGGCTCTAAACTCTCCTCACTACCCCGGCCCACTCAGCGAAAGGCTCGAAGCTGCCCTGTCTATCCCGGTCGACCCAATGAAAACGTAGGTTGAATCCTGTCTCGACCAACTAAGGGAAAACATAGGCTTGAAGCTGTCCTGACTGTCCGGCCGGCCCAGGGAAACATAGTTCGACGCTGTGACAATTGCCCCACCGAAAACAACGTCTCGATGCTGTCCCGGACGACCAGACAAAAACGTAGGTCGATGCTGTTTCTAGCGACCCAACAAAAACAGAGGCTTCAAGCTGTTCCGGCTAATCCAGCGAAGACATAGGCTCGAAGCTGTTTTGACAGTTCCGCTCGACTCAGCAAAAAACAGGATCGACTTCGTTACGACTGCCCGTCCGACCCAGCAAAACAGACTAGAAGCTGTCCCTCCGTCCTAGCAAAAAGATATAGGTGCAGGAGTGTTTGCCTATGCACTTCGTCATGTTGCTATCCCGCGGGAAATCGGGACCTCCCTCAGAGTAACATTGGCCAGATCTTTCATAAGTCGTTGACTTGTTATACTGCTGCTTAGTGCGGTAATCTTTAAGTTGCACCAGTTATATACAAATTCAGCGAAATACATAACCAACAAACCCCATAGTGCAAACGGACAGTAACAACTGATGCGGTTAGTGGTCAAAACAACGGAAACGGAAAACGGATATTGAAGTATAAAAGTTTCACTGATTTTTTTTGTCAAAATGCCTTTTAACTTTCGAACTAGCAAATGGTTAGCTTTGAAATTTGAGATATTTTTTGCATTTGATTCGATCATTTGCTATGCAAGATTTTGAGCATAAATGTCGTTAAGTAAACAAATTCCCACCTAAGAATAATATCTCCACAACCCATCTGAACTAGGTTGAACCACCGTCCTGCTGCATACAATTTACGGGCCATGTTACTTTAAGGGGCGTCCAGGTTTTTGGTGGGTCTACAAAAGAGTAGGTTCAGATTCTAGATTACATTTTTTTGCTTACGCTTAGGCTTAGGAACTCATTTTTGCAACGCTCAGGCTTAAGCTAAGGCTTAGGAATGCGCTTAATCAACTGTTACGCCCCTTAAAGTAACATTGACCCAATTTACCATCTCTGGGTAAGAAAATATAAATTTAAATTTTTACTACAAAGTATACACTCAAATTATAAATCATTCTAACAAAATGATAACCTGCGTCCATGCTACGACTAAACACGTAGTGAATACGTACATACGGTTTGAAGCTGTTTAAATCCTCAAATATTAAACATTGAACCTACGTGTTTATGCCGCACGCGACAGCAACGAAGCGCAAGATTGACAAATAACATGGACTCAGTTAACTAACCAGAATCATCTATAAGCAATAAATGGTGAACTCAAGCACTAAACAACAAATTAACCAGTCAAAAGCATAAACACAGTGCCAGGCTACCAAAATGCACGCAATAATACAAAAGACGATGGATTAAAAGATTTTACTTTACTAATATCTCAGCGTCATCCCATGTAAAGATCAGGGCGGAACGTTTTCCTGTGGGACTAGAAACGAGTAAGCTTAAGCTTTAGACTATTTTTTGTTTGGCTTAGACTTCGACTTAGGAATATGCTCGTTCTTACGCTTCAGGCTTAGGCTTATAATATGCTTGTAATACTGTTCCGCCCCTGATCGTTACACTGGCCTCAGCGTCAATGCCAAAATACGAGTTCAGACGTAGTCGGCGAATTTTATATTAATAAAACATGGTCCGCATTCAAATAGTAAAATACCGAAAAATAAGCGTAAAATTATGCACAATAAAACTTCAAAGAATAAGAAAAATTCGATGGCTCTCTGACAAAACACTACATCTACAGCCACGGTTGCAAGCGAGTAAACGTAAATGAAACCATTTTTATTCTGACTGTGGTCAGGTCGCACATACGCAACCACAGCTAAAAATTATGAAAAAATACAAAACGAAACGAATACATAAATTCACTCATATACATCGTTTTTATCGCATATATATTGATAAATATCTTGAGGCGTCATTAATTGCTCTGCATCGCCGTCAGGAATTTCGAATTCTAAAACGAACAAATAAAATAAGCAAATATTTACTAAACCAGTAGTTTAAAAAAGCAAAAACGAATTTTTTAATTACCTATTCCAGCCAAGTTGCGGCCGGAAATGTGGCTCCGGTTCAATATCCGGCAAAATGAATATCCGTATTCGTTTCCGGCAGAACCCCGCCGGATATTTACGGTTGTGGTCACGCATACCATAAAACTGCTTTTGACAACTGGACATATTTAACACCTTGCCGCGATTATTCTTATGGATACGTACAGCTGTTATGTGTTTCACTAACTGAAATTGAATGAAAAATCCAAGCCAACAATTACCAATTCAGTAAGCATATTATACTTTTGTGCGACTTAATTACTTTTAACACTGCTCATATTTACATGCTGTATTCGGTTAATATCCGGTTCCTTTAAAAATTCAATATCCGGCTCCGGTTCTTGTGACTGGTAAATTAATAACCGGACGCACCCTGATTCCAGCATACAATAAAAATATTGATTTCGAAATCCAACGACACTCGACAGTCATAAACTTTTCCTCACTAAAAATTCACACTTGAGATAAACTTACTGAATTCTTCTTCAATAGCCATAATAACTTCAACATGATCTAAGCTATCAAGCCCCAGGTCGTTTTGGAAATGAGACTCGAAGTTCAACTAAAATGTTAACATTGTTTATATTTCATAATCTGAAACAACGCGCATTGTTTAACAGTCGGGCATAATCAAATGCAACATATATACATTAAGATGCTTCCGATATAACCCCTATTTATACTAACAGTTCAATTTACTTCCACACCCTAAAACTGGTTATTCCTTCCACGTTCTTAATTAAACGGAAGATTTAGTTAAGCAATAGCCATTTTTAATTAAAACATTGATTTATGGTTATAAACGCAACATTAGGCTGCAGATATTTATCGCCGAACAGTACGTATAGAATAACAAAGCTCTATAATACATTGCTATTATATATGCGCTGTACATTTTAAATTTTGAATTATAGCGCCGCCCCTACTAATATATCCAAAACATTACTTTAAGGACAAAATTACAACAAATTATAGCAAGGAGTATTAAAGTACCATTATTAAGTTTTAATTTTCATCGAAATACACACTGAATACCCAGTTCCAGCCAAATATCGGGTATCCCCCGTTTCGGCGTTTCAGTATTATAAATTTAGTAGCACCCTAACGTTAGATAAGTACGACTCGTCTACTAAATGATTAGATGACTAAATGATTAGATGATATTCAGTCAACATTTTCTTACCTTCTCATTATCAATTTTATCGTATAAATTTAACACAAGCATTAATCTATCTTTAACTGTTTTCATTGTAAGGATATGGCGATCTGCACAGTGTACTGGTGTTGTGTGTAATCTGCGGATCTGAAAAATATAAAAATGAACCAACTTGTGTTAATCAGCGGTTAAGCTATTTTGAAAAGTTTTCGTTTCATTAAAGAATGATTTCAATCGCGCAAAATAACGAGTGATAAGAATTACTGTCAGGTCCCGTGTATTATTAGGTAAAAAGTTACGAACCGTTTTGCACTTTGTGAGTTTTAAAAGAGCAAAGACCCAAATTGATAATTGATTTTCGAATGTATTACCATAAAACAGCAATGTCTGGATTTTAAAATTTCAACTTGATGCCTTTTATCTTTGAATGAAAATTGTGCTTCTTAGAAAGAAAAACTAATCAAAAAACTGTGGTACGGCATGCGGCAGCAAGTATAATTAAAAACATTATTAAATTGACCTGTACGTGCATACAGCATAGTATATGGAACAGTAAGAAACTTGCATGCATACGCGTTCAAATATAGCACTAGAGAAAATTGTAATACCGGGACCACGGTGTAATGGATAGGGCGCTTGATACGCAAGCGAGAGGTTAAAAGTTCAATCCTCCGCGTGTTCATAAACTTCAATCTCCTGCATGTCAATTTATTTCGGCAAAATTCCGTAGAAAACCCAAGTATATTCGCAGTCCTTCAAAGGAAGGGGTCGTCCCGGCCGTACAGTTCTGACAATAGTTGTGTTTATAATCAGTGTAGTAGATAAATAATTTGTACCTGTAATTCCCTTAACCATCCAGAGCAATTTGATTGAACACACGATGTTGATGATGGTGTGCAGCACAAGATAGTGCAAGGGACAATCTGCGGCATATGAGTGAACCTGCAGACGCGCAGTGCATTGTACACTCGGTACCCATATATAGCACGAGTACTAGCCATTTGTAATTTAAGGTTTAACTTGTTAAACACCTTAAATTATTGCGTGTTATTTTACCAGTGTACTACGCTGTTTATATATACTGCGTAGCAAATATGTAACGTTTATTGCGTGTTTACTTTTTTGCGTGTGTGCTATTCATTCCGGTATTCCATCGTGCAATACAGTAAATCCCCATTTTCAAAGAGGTCGTCCCCTGACAGTCACGCATTTTTATGATCTCACACCGTAGTTGTAGGACCTTATGGTGCCATCGTGGTCACCAAGTAAAGTTGCGCGGTCTTATTGGCAATTTCAGTGTCATGCCAGTGCGAAAAATTCGAAACAATTGAATACAGCTGGATTCCAACCAGCGTGGTTTGCTAACCGGGACATCACTGATTCCAACTGAGCTATTGCAGCACTGCTTCAACTGCTTATGCTAGCTTCATATATAAGTTACTTTACTAGTGTTACGCGTTGACCTTATTGAATCGTGCAACACCGGAGGTAAAAAGTTAACGATTTTCTATGTTGAAGCCAAATCGCAACTTGAACAAAGTCAGCTCTCAATGTTGCGCATATAACGACAAAAGAAGCAATAAAAAGTTGTTACAATTTCTGAATCTAAAATTTAACTTCAATGTCGTAATATTCTGCCAGTATACTCTTCAAGTGGTCAGTCCAGTGTTCCTGCAGCTGAAAATGAGGGGTGTTCCTGTGAGATTATGATCCCATGACCGACAGATTCCCGGTCCAGTGCGCTGCCACTGACCCACATCGCATCACGATCAGCTGCCGAGCTTTCAGGTTTTTATGCCTTATAAGAACCTTAATATTTTACACATGCATCTTGATCCTTCCATGGTTTTGCTACTGATATATATGAAGGCACTACGTGCATATACATCAGAGCTTTTACCGATGTGTAGCATCAGCATGTATTTTATTTGGCCTCCATGTATCCGCGTGGTATACATGATTATTTCGCTATGAGGTGGGTGTAAGCATGTGAGACATGATTGTCCTGGTGCATATGCAATATATGCAACATTGTATAGTATGCTTGCCGGCAGCATACGGTCGACATATAGTCGACGATAGAAGCAGTTGGAAGGCGGGTTGCGCAGCGCAGTAGTAACAGCTGGTATTTCTGGCATCCGGTCGCACTCTAGACAATATATAATACATCCATCAATCAGAATGTATCTGTATCGAAATTTTAACGAATTTTTATTGAAAAGCCACTAGCTACATAATTAGCTTTATTGTGAAGACAGGCCCTAAAGTGTGCTATAGAGAAACTTCTAGCAAGATTTGTCTTTAGAAAGGGTGTTATTGGCTTATTACAGCACGGTGTTCGAGATACTGTTGTTGCAGCAATGAAAATCTAATCCAAATAGCAGCACAATATGCCGAGGAGCATCAGGATTGTGAGGAAGCATTGCCGGACCTCTTGTGTTTCACTGAACCAGTGCCGTTTATTGAAATTTCCCTTACAGTGGAAACCGGTTCAATTGTTTAAAAAAATTTGAGCACAGCTACTGATACAAAAACCAGAATTCGGATCAAAACACTTGTTGACTGTCGAGGTGATGCCCGTAGAGGAGTGCGTCATTCGGAAAGACAACTTCTAACTAAAGAATGAGAAAAGGGTGTATGGTTGTCTTAGCGCTCTACACTACCAGCAATTGCAAGCTAAGTTTAGTTAAATTGTCCTAACACTAATAGCACTTAAACTGATCATTTCTGTAATATGGGAGATGTTTAAGCTAGTGGTGGAAGATATTTATTATGCGGTGATGATTATTCACGGTTGTGCCACAGATACGTTAGTTTATAACTGGGACGCCACCGCCGGACAGTTTAGCAGCTAGTGCAGCAGAGTAAAAATGTATTATACGTTTGCTGTATCTGTTAGTCTGGGATACTATCTTAAAACGGAAATGAATGGATTACAGACCTTTGCTATTCAAGGGCTGGAAAATTTTAAGTTGCATTTCGATTTCTTGCACGGGTAAAGTTTTCAGGGTTTTAACAGGGAGTATATTACATAGAAAACAGGATCAGGAACAGGAATTTACTTTTTTTCTGGAAGAAGAATGGGTACGAAACAGGAATGGCGTATGTGATAAGTTGGGTGTGAGTCGGGTAGGATCCGGGACATCAGACCTTTTACTAAGCAGCTGGAAAAGCTGGCTAGAGCGGGGATCGAACTCTCAGCCTATGGATCCTTGAGCGAGCACTCTACCACTGCGCCACGCAGCCCGCCTGTCCAACTGCATTTTTCGTCAACTATATGTGTGTCGACCGTATGCAGCCAGCTAGCATACATACAGTGCACTGCACTATATTGCTTATGCACATAACGGACAAGCATGTCTCACATGCTTACATGCCCTTATTTTCAACAAGGTCGTCCCTTGACCGTCCATTCTATTTTCGACTGAATGTCGTACTCATAGCGCGGCAATTTGCCATTGCGCTCACGGCGTAGCCCCCATGTCAGTCTAGGTAGAAACCGGGACATCAGACCTTTCAACTAAGCAGCTGGAAAAGCGGGCTAGAGCGGGGATCGAACTCTCAGCCTATGGATCGTTGAGCGAGCACTCTACCACTGCGCCGCGCAGCCTGCCTGTCCAACTGCATTTACAGTGCACTGCACTATAGCATGTCTCCCATGCTTGCATTGGGTAGGCTAGGGTACGACAGTTTTTAGTTCTGAGTTCTCAGCAGCTGAAAATGAGGGACGCTCCCAGGACGTTTCGAACTCGGTCGACAGATTATCAGTCCAGCACGCTATCCAGTGAGCCACGTCGCCTCACACTCAACTGCTGAGTTTTTACTGTTTTTATGACTTACAAGAACCTCAACATAACATGCATCTTGGTTCTTCAATGTTTTACTGCTTCTGCATATGAAGGCACTACATATGCATCAACGTTTTACCGATGTGCAGCATTAGCATGAGATTTCATTTTACCTGCATACATCCGCATGTCACAGTCTATATATTAATTGGTGCTAACAGACTGTAATTCAAAATCAAACACGTTTGTCATCAACTGTTTTGCGTTTTCGCTACCCAGTTGTTTAGTTCTATACAAACATTAAATTATACCGAATCAAGTCAAAATATAAGTTGCGAAAAGAACCTGAGTTATAGCAAAATTTTTAAGACGTAAATTTTTTATTTGACGTTTATTCATAATTTTCCTCATAACCGTAGAAATTCCATCTACTTTGGAACATAAATTAAATTACCCCAATAATTCCGGTAAGATTTTCACGAGTGCCAATTACAGGAGTATATTTAAAAATGTTATGAAAATTTAGAACCGCGTGATTTTAATAATTTTGTGCAAATCTACGTTTTTCACAAATAGCATGTATAAATAACAGTTTTACGGTACATTTTTTCCGGAACTAAAAGTTTCGGTAGTGGTAAATTTTAGTCGTTTTTATATTCGCTAATTTTGAGATGCCATTTTAAAGCCACTAGTTTAATTAGTGAGGATAAAAATGAAATTTGACAAACATCGAAAATAAATCATCGAAGGTAGATTTCGCTAGCGTGCTTAAGGAAAAATGTAAGGTACAACAGATTCAGTGAATACCTATCTGCAACTAAGGTTATTTCATCAATAATGCATCAAAAATGAAAATAAAAATGAATTTTTTGCTGGCACGTATTTTTAACTTCCCGGATTCGGTTACGATAATTTTTCAAATTGCGATTCCGATAAATTGTAATTCCGGCTGCACCCTGCGGTCGGATTTAAATTATCCGGCGTTGTCATCTTTTGGCATTCGGTTGAACCTCAAAAATATCAGCAGACCTAGGACAAACTCCTACGGAACACCATTATAACAACATTTTCCCACGCATCCTATGTACGACTGTGCACTGTTTGGATTTGGTGCGCATTTTGCTTTAAGAAATAGACTATTTTCAATCCAGTGCGTCCACCATAATATTGCGTACATACGTATATATGCATGATATTTATTCTTATGTTGTATTAAAATGGCCGGCGGTACACTGCAAAAAGCGATTGATCTTGTGACGAAAGCAACACAAGAAGACAAAAAAGGTAATTACGAAGAAGCGTTACGATTGTACGAACACGGTGTTGAATATTTCATTCACGCTGTCAAATATGAAGCTACAGGTGATAAGCAAAAAGACACAATTCGAGCAAAGTGTGTTCAGTATTTAGAACGCGCTGAAAAACTGAAAAACTACATTAAAAGTGGTAAACCGAAACGTGCAAAACCAGTTCAAGAAGGAGACAATAATGGTAAAGACTCAGATTCGGATGAGGGTGACGCGGAGTCCAAGAAAATGCAAGGAAAACTATCGGAAGCCATCGTGATGGAAAAGCCAAATGTGCCGTGGGACGCGATTGCTGGCCTCGAAGGTATATAATTTAATCAATAATGTTTTCAGTAGGTGTATAAGCACGGTAAGTGTATATAAATAGAGATTTTGGTTGACTCGAATACAAGAGAATCGAGATTCAATTCCCAGCGTTTTTCGTATCTTTGAGGAAAACGTCCAACAGGAGTCGTATAGACCGTGTAGTTCCATCAGCTTGTATGCTGCTGCAAAACTATGAATATCAAGGTAGTTATCTGAACCAAAATTTCTGGGCTGTGAAGTTCTGATACAATTCATTCGACCATGTTAAATGTACTTGATGCAGCCGCGCGCCGAACTTATTTAAATGCGCAAAATGTTGAAAGTTTGATTTAATTGGAATATGTACTCGAGCGGATCGTGTATAAATATTTAATATATAATAGTACTTTATCATCGATTTAGGCGCAAAAGAAGCGTTGAAAGAGACGGTAATACTGCCAGTTAAATTTCCACACTTGTTCACCGGGAAACGCAAGCCGTGGAAAGGTATTTTGTTGTTCGGACCACCGGGCACCGGAAAATCGTATCTCGCAAAAGCAGTTGCAACTGAAGCGTCCGGATCGACATTTTTCTCAGTATCTTCTTCAGATTTAGTATCGAAATGGCTGGGTGAGTCGGAAAAATTAGTGAAAAATCTATTTGCCCTCGCACGCGAACATAAACCATCGATTATTTTCATTGATGAAGTTGATTCACTGTGTGCGTCGCGGTCCGATACAGAATCCGAATCTGCTCGGAGGATTAAAACTGAATTTTTGGTTCAAATGCAAGGTGTCGGAAATGATAATGACGGAGTTTTGGTCCTCGGTGCAACCAACGTTCCATGGGTGCTCGATGCGGCAATTAGGCGACGCTTTGAAAAACGTATCTATATCCCGTTACCAGAAGTTCACGCCCGGCAGAAAATATTCACAATACATATGGGCGCAACGCAAACGTCACTGACTGATGCGGATTATCGCGAATTAGCTGAGAAAACTGACGGATATTCGGGTGCAGACATTAATATTTTGGTTCGCGATGCAATAATGCAGCCGGTACGTAAAGTCCAAACTGCGACACATTTTCGTCGAGTTTCCGGGCCATCACGGGCGGATCCGAACGTTATTGTTGACGATTTGTTAACGCCCTGTAGTCCTGGAGCTCCGGGAGCGCAGCCAATGTCGTGGATGGATGTGCCGTCAGATAAGCTGTTGGAACCAGTAGTTTCGATGAGTGATATGCTCAAATCGCTGTCAAATTCACGACCGACAGTCAATGAAGATGACCTGGGACGATTGATAAAGTTTACTAACGATTTTGGACAAGAAGGATAGACTGTATTTGTGATGGAGGCAGGTAATGACTATATTTATCAATGGGAAATAGGCTGATACATATGGTTGGATGACATTGCGGCGTATGGCACAGAAGAACTGGTGTGCTTTTGGTTCGAGACCACGTTGGCAAAGTATCTATTTGTACGTGTGTTTAATGGCTATATTTTATTAGTAACACAAAATGCGTGTACTTGTTGGAAAAAAGTTACTTCGCATCAGAGACAGAGTCTTATTTCGACGAAACGAGTCTGATTTCATTCAAAGGGTTGCGCTGTACTTTTGTTGAGGTCCGGTGCCGAACGTGACCGTACGACGCTGTCCGTTATCGTACGGTATCGTACGCAAATAACTCACGTAAGATAACGTATGGTACGAACTGTGACGGACGGCTCCGTACGGGTGACAAACAACGGTGACGGACGGCGCCGTACGGGTAACGCACGATGACAGACGGCGCCGGCATTGAGTATAGCGCAACCGGGGTGCAACCGGAATTAAAGTTTACCGTGCCACCGAAAAATTCATTTTAATTTTTTTTTGCAATATAGTTGGAGATAGGTATTCACTTTATCTGCGCGAATTTAGATTTGCATAATCCACGGAAGCGCAGTCTATTTTAGCTGGTTTATTTTCGGCGATTGTCAAGGTTTATATACTATAAGAATGAAATCTATTTAAGCTTCATCGTTATTTTTCAGTAAAACATCTTAATTTCCACCGATCAAAATTTAATACCGGAAGGTCAAAAATTACCGGAACCGGAATTCCGGTTGCACCTTGAGCGCAACCCATATTTTCTGAAACTGAAATGATTGTTTTAGAATTTCCCGATAGCGCAGCGAAAAAATTTCAGATTTAACATACGTAAGACTTGAAATTTTGGTTTCAGTAAGGCATAAGATTTTACCTGTTGCCAATCAGTAACGGTTTTAATTTTTTTACTCATTGTTTAAGTTAAGCCCCATCTGTGATTTATTTCCTGTTTCTGCATTGATATGCAAGTTTAAGGTGATTGTTGGGCAATAGGGCAATACTTTTATAACTATTGTCAACGAAACAAGGACTTTGTTTACGCTATTACAAGTTTGAAGAGTTATTGTGGAAGTAGCACAAAATATGAAGAGTGTGGCTAATGTATAGAACACTGTGCCGTAACAGCAGTATAAGCATATTTCTAAGCGTATAAATGAGTTTTCGCACAAGAATAAGCAAAACAATAGCCTAAAGCTTAAGCTTACTCTATTGCAGTCACGCAGATATTATTGAATAACGAGCGTGTACGCACACGCTTCATATATTATGGATAGTTTGCCAAGAGTAATCGCGAAACTTTTCAGGTTATGGCTTTATTTAAATTTTAGCCCAAAATGTAAACGGGTCAAGGATGTGTTTACTATAATTTTACTATGATATATATGTTATTGTTAATAATTGCCTGCAATTTTAAAGCTTATTTACTTATATATAGCATGCGTCTTTACAATCCGATTACAATAATTACGAAATTATGAATTTATCACTACAGCTTGTGTTACTATAGTGTGCGACAGGGTGCAACCGGAATTCTGATTACGATTAGAATTCCATTCCGATTGCACAATCAATCGGAATCGGAATTTTAAAATTTTAACTTTAATTCTATTTGTTGTGATATGTTGCATAAGAATTCTGTATCATGTTTCTATTAAATTGCTTTCGATGAGTTAACTTATCAATATAGGTAGTAGTTAAGCTTTACAGAACCAAAAAACATCGCCAATTTGTTCATGCGACGTTTATGAAAACGGTTGCCAGCCAACAGACACAAAAAATCAATATTTATATTTCTTAATACAAATTATTCGTACAGTCACATAATTTCTAGTTCCTATTCCGATTAGAATTCCGGTATAAATTTGCAGTTCCGATTCCAGTATAATCCAGTTCCGCATTGCACCCTGATGTGCGACCATTGGTGCAGTTAACTATGAGAGCAATTTTTCTTAGATTGTAAACTTAGGATGGGATATACGTACTGATCTTGTTAAAAAGTGCCGATGTAATACCGGCGGAAGATAAAACCCCTTTAATTGGGCGGCTTTTTTTTCCTATAAAATTTCTTTTTTTTTTCCCGGTTGAATTATACTGGATTAATCTTTCCCCAACTTTTTTTGGGTTAAAACTTTTCAACGGGCAACTGAATGCGAAATTGGCACTGCGGCGTTTCTTTCTATTACGTTTTCTTTGTTTTCGACAATTATAGGATTCCCAGGAGGTGACGGTAACTATCTAAAATTTCGATACGCAACATTAGGAGGGCCCCCAATGGCTGTGAAAGCAAACGTGTTTACGTGAATGGTCCTTGACAAAATCGCTACGTAGTTGTAATCAGAGCTTAAAATGTAAGTTGATGTAAAATTGTTTTTCAATTGTGACAGTTGTGCTTAGATACTGTTTGAGGAGATGTCGGAAAAATGAATTCTACCACGACCAGTGTAGGGAATATCTTAAGCGAGTGGTAGAATTATATTGTGAGTGGAGATAAAAAAAAATTGTCTAATATTCCCGGAGCGAAAAAATTAAACGCGGGGAAGCATTATTTATACTGCGACTGGGGTGGGGGGAATTGTAAGGTGGAATAATTATACCGTCACACCGGATGTGCGGTCGCATCGTGTTTGTTCCGTTTTTGTTTTGCATATTCGTATAACGTACATACATTTAGTTGTACTTTTCTGCTTTAATATTCCTCGTGTAATTCGCTGCGGTTGAAACTTAATGTCTGAATTTGGCTCCGGCGAAAATAGCATTGAGAATAATGTTCGTATTAAGGTTATATTTCGCTAGATTCTTGAAGTAAAAGTAAACCAAAATTTTAATGTATTGTACTATTTTGTGGTGGTTGTCTTGAGTTTTACTTCGTTGTTATATTTGTTGCCTGGTTAAATACTGTTGAATTTAAACTCCAACTCGATGTGACTGTAATTATTCAATTTTTACTACAGCTTCTAAAATACTCAAATTTTGGCAACTTTGTTTATTTAAAAACACTCGTTCTGTTGTCGTATTGCCGTAAGTTATTATGCCACCGAAGAATTTGAATATTAATCAGGTAAGTAAACGTTTGTTCAGTCTTGCTGGTTTGTTTAATGTAAGTAAGGCCCATGTAAAGATCAGGGGCCGAACGTTTTTCTATGGGACCGCAATAGAGTAAGCTTAAGTTTTTGACTAATTTTTTTATTAGGTTTAGGTATATGATCATTGGTACGCTTATGCTTAGGAATATGCTTATACTACTGTTATAGCCCTGTTCTATACATTGGCCGTATAGGTAATTATTTTGTTTTAATAAAATATACTTGTCTTGACTTCTGCAGCAAATAATGTCACTCACACGTTACCATACGTGCACTCCACACAAAATTTCCTGACAGAGTTTCACGGAAACTATCTGGACAACATTGGTTTGCAGTAAACATCGTCTAGAATGTTGAAATGTAAGAAGAACCGTGTAGTGGGCAATATTTTTATGTGTCGGACATACTAGGTACACCTGTGGAAATTCAAATTTTGGCGATAAATTCCGTTTTTGGCGAAAAAATTAAAATTTTGGCTAATGCGAGGAAAACATACTGCCAAAATACTTTACCATTTTTCGTACGTGTCCTTTGAATAACATGCAAAACACGCGGTGAATTAAATATCTAGCGCTTTCCTGCGACAACTTTTAGACTAACGATAAAGTTCGACAGTTCGCGCAACTCCATTTCTAATATTAACATAATGAGCAAACTGCATACAAAATGTCAGTCAATGTAATAAACTCCATGCGGCGGACATTTTTTTATTTAGAGCTAAATATCTGCACACAGTTTTGCAATAGCAGTATAACTAGCCTTTAAAACAGTACACTGTAAATTCCAATGAGTTGATTAATCAATTCATCTTGCGAGTTGGTTATTTCTGATTTAACACCAGTAAACATAGCTCACTCTCCGTTGAGTTGACTCTGGGTTATTTGATTCATTTTAGCTCAGAAAGAATTGATGCCACTCAAAATTCTGAATTCTGATAGTCCTTTCTCAGACTGAATGATTCAACTCATTCTGAGTTAAAATCAACTCACTGAAATTTACAGTGTCTGGAGGGAACGATGGATATACTGAGTGCACGTATGGGAACGTGCAACGGATATGAATTTTTTATGCATTCGCAATTTCTGCCGACCTATTTTACCAGCGAGGTAAGTTTGACATGCGTTGGCTTAGAATTAAATTATTTTAGTCCCCCTGATTACAATTTACCGTGGAACGACATTAAAACAGTTAATTAATTACAGTTGACTTGTGCGAAATGACTGAAAAACGTTTTTTCTGGAAAAACGAAAAAATTGAAAGTCAGGTACAATGTTTCCGCAACCACAAAAACATTCATGGATGATTTTTCTGTTGACAAATTGACATTAGGAGAATCAAATTACTATTTCAGTGACAATGTTTGATAACACATGGTGATAAGCATACACAAAAATATTTTCTCATATTCAAGAAATACTTGCTTACTTTCAAGACAATTATGGCTTAATTTAGACTCCAGACAGATATTTCTTGAATGCAAGACATTAGTTTTTGAAATTTTTCAGAAATATGTGTCTTAAATTTTTAACGCTTAAATGTCTTAAATTTATGAGTCTGTTGTATGAAAACGATTAAGACAATATTTCTGAAATATAAGACAAATTTGTGTGAAATAAAAGACATGTTTTGCAAGCTTTGTTTGGGAAGTTTCGTTCTAAACTGGGACCTAAACTCGACTAAATTCCCTAATTTTTACAACCTAAAATACGTCGAAGACGTAAACTTAGGTTGGGGGTTGCCTGAGCTCAACCCGCAATAATATCTTACAAAGGTGTAATATACCAAAAAAGGTGCATGTGCCAGCTAACGTGGCCACAAACTTGCGCGGTCGAGTCAAATAGGCTTTATGGGACTACACAAACTGAGTCAAATTCGACTCCGCCAGAGTCAACTGAGCGACCCAGTGACTCGAATATGATTCTGGCAGATTCGAATTTGAACCAGTTTGTGTAGTCCCGTGGAGCCTATTTTGGAGAGAGTCAATTTGATTCACCGTTTTTTGCAGTGCGGAAACTAAAACTGAAATCCGGATACACTCTGTACCGCACAACTACAACACAGCTTGAGACGTTAAAGCTCAATGCCTGTTACAACTATAAATTAGCAAAAATGCTGCAAAAATTTCATAAACATTTGTTTTTTTACCGTCATCACGCGTATAAAAGTCAACCTACGCAAACAAACACAAGATTTAAAACGTCTTGACTTTCTTGAATTTTTGGTCGGTTTTATCTGAATTTTTGAAAATTTTTTGAAAATTTTGAAACGCGGTTTGGTATCTGTTTCCGGTAAAAGTTAATGTCCGTTTTTGTTACGAAAATATTAGCCAATGTTTTACTTTGAGGGGCGTAGCAGGAGCATAAGCATTTTACTAACCCAAAGCCTAAGACTATAAGCCTGAGCGTAAGTACAAGCCAATAACTAAACATAAGCTTAAAGGCCCGTCCAGCTAACCCCAAACACTCCATTTGGGGCCCACCCTAAAAAGGGTTTCGTACCCTGACAAGGTTTCAAACAAAAAATTGCAAAAATAGTTCGATCATCGCATAGAACTTCCACCACAGAATTTTGGGGGCCCCCAAGAGGATGTATATAAACGGATATTAAAAATATCGGAAACGGAAAGCGGATATTGAAGTTTAAAAGTTTCAACGATATTTTATTTTTCTGCCATCACAATTGAGGCAGGCGAATATTCACCGAGTTTTGTAAATTTTTAAAGAAAACATTGCGGATGCCCCGAAGTTTTTATGATTTTGGCTAAATTTCGTAATTTTTGCTTCGTATCGAACAATTTGAGCATATCTACAATGAAAAATGGCCCATGTGTAGAACAAGGTCGGATCGTTTTCTGTCGGGCTGTAATAGAATCAGTTTAAGCTTTAGACTAAGTTTTTGCTTAGACTTTTAGTCTGAAGGCTTATAGGCTTAAGATTAAGATTAAATTTTAGACTTAGGCAAAGGGTTAGATATCCGTTTCCGTTTTCGGTAGAAATTGGTGTCCGTTTCTTATTCTGTTGTAGAAATACCGGAAATTGTGTTATTTCTATGCTTAAAATTGGTCATAAATCACGTCTTTATGTCACAATTTTTCAGGTCCATGTATAGACCAGGGCCGGAACAGTAGTAGAAGCATATTCCTAAGCCTACGCCAAAGCCTAAGCAAAACATTTAATCTAAAACTTAAACTGACTCTATTACAGCCCCGCTGGAAAACGATCCGGCCCTCTTCTATACATGGGCCTTTGATCTTTTTTTGAATAAAGATTAATATTCACTTTTATAGTAATACTCACTCGAGCGAATGACAGTTTACAGTTTCGCTTTTACTCAGCAGCCAACCATATTAAACTATACTTTAAATTTTAATATTTTCTAGTCAGTTTTCTGTATCCGCTATTTTGTTTAGGCGCAGCTAAAATTGTGACGAAAAAATACGTCTTTGTGCAATTTTTAATGGATTTTTTCGCTGTTTTGCTCGCAAATCTACACTTTTAAAACGGTTGTCTTTGTTGCTAAAAGCGTGTTACAGTGTGTTTTATTTGAGCAGAGATTGCGAATTTTAACAATAAATTTTAATAAAATTTGACTCAAAATATAAACTGGTAATAATTTATGATGCAGTTGGTTTTGCTGGTCGCTTTTGCATTTTTACAGGCAAGTGCTTGCAAATAGGCATACATAAAAAGTCCCGTGTAATGATCAGGGGCGGAACGTTTTTCTGTGGGACAGCAATAGAGTAAGGGTAATGTTTAGATTATTGTTTTGCTTGGCTTAGGCTCAGGCTTAGGAATATGCTCATTCTTACGTTTAGGCTTAGGCTTAGGCTTAGGCTTAGGAATATGCTTATAATACTGTTCCGTTTTTGTTCTTTACATTGGCCCCTAAAATTTCAGCTACTGCACACCCAGGTCACATGCATTGTTAAGGTTTTAGCTCCGGATCAGGTTTTGCTAAATGCTTAGGCTTACGCAAGGTTAAGCCTTTTTCTAAACTTGAGCTTAAAATTGAGCCTAAGCATAAATGCGCGAGAATGCGTACGGCGGCCAATTTTATTGGTTAATGCTCAGCTGCGTTTGTCACGTGCAGTGTCGTTGTCCAATCATCAACAGAAGACATTCTGTGGACCAATTAGAAATGTTCATGTGAACAAAACATTTTTATTCCCCCAATAGAAACTTGAAAACGGTTGCGTCTTTGAATGATTCGTGAGTTTTGGCCGAGTTTCATTCCTTACATCAACATCGCTTTCATTTGATTCGATTCGACGGTTATTTATTAACGCAACGACTTAAAATTAAATATTCTCCAGGAGACAACGCTACGCCTGTCTTGAAGTACAGACACAGTATTTTTACTGCGCAAGTTTGAAACTTTGTAGAATTATCTAAAAAATATATGTATATTCATTTTTATTTTAAGCTTTGTGTCTGGCACCGGCATGATTAGAAGCCCTGGAAACGAAGCCAAAGCCAATGTCTCTAAGAAATCTTTTATTCTTTCTACAATCATTTTGTTTCATTAATTTTAGCTTTCACACGCTCAAGAATGTGCTCAAGTTCAACGATGTGTTCTTGAAGGTGTGGTTGAAATATCGAATGCTCGCAAAGAAAAGTATGAAGACAGAGCAGAAGAACGAGAAGAAGATGTTATTCAATGTTTTGAGTTGGTATTTTTCATTTTTTTCAAATTAAATTTTTATTAAAATGTCTATTTTTGCCATTCGTATTTTTTTATGTGTTCCTCCGTAGCTATAAACCCTGTCTGTTAGCTTTCATATTTTCGGCCCATGTAAACACCTGGGGCGGAACGTTTTCTGTGGGACTGCAATAGAGTAAGCTTGAAGAGCTTTAGAGTAATTTTTTTGATTGGGTTCGGCTTAGGAATATGCTTATTCTTACGCTTAGGCTTAGGCTTAGGATTAAGAATAAACTTCAATACTGTTCCACCCCTGTTCTTTACATTGGCGATATTTTAAATAACTGCTTAGGTATTTACTCGAAAATGCGCTATAAATGACATACAAGCCGTCCCACTTGTGAGAGTCTGTAAAAGAGTATGTTTAGATTCTAGACTAAATTTTTACTTAGGCTTAGGCTTAGGAATACCGTTTTTTATAACGCTAAATTTAGGCTTAGGCTTTAAGGAATATGGTTAATCTACTGTTACGGCCGTAAAAGTAACATTGGCGTTGTGAATTATAATTTACTACTTTTTTGGTAAATTTTAATATTTTGCAGACGAAATCGCTGTGACTTCACAAAAAGCGAAGACAGCGACTTCGGTGGCCGTCCGCCTTCGGTTGACGGCGATCGCATTGCGGCGTGTTTGCGGACCAACATCCAAGATTCAATTGTTAATCTGATGCGTGGATGCATGCAGTCCAAATCTGGACTTGAAAAGTTTGATTTAGACAACATTTTGCCCGATAAAGAATTTGAAGCGATTGGACAAAATGTTAAAGGAGCAGTCAAGTGAGTGTCGACTATGAAATTTATACCGGTTGCAATGGCAAAGGCTTAGAAAGAATTGCACCAGCCGATGCCTTTCAACAGAAATCGAAACCATAAGATTTTCTGGTTTAGTACTAAATGGGTTTCGGCTGGTCGATCAGATTGTTCCCGAGTATTTCGCGTGGTCCCAACTTTTGAAATGTTTTGGATCTGTCGCTGGAGTGGTTGAAAAAAATTAATGTTTAAATTTCGGCTGAAATCCGACTTATATGTTCAGAGCGATAATATACAACAAAAAAGTTGACAAATTTTCAATACAGGTATAATCATATATTAAGCATACCCTGTTGTATAAATAATACCGATAAACAATCAGCGTTGGTTTTACATCACTGTTGTTTTGTTACATCTTACAACAATTACTGTATAGCCTATGCTAAACTGCTATTTGCTTACAATACCAAACTGATCCAGACCAATTAGGAACTGGCCTGAATAACAGATCAGATTACGATGTATACACTCGGCCTCGGCTGGGGGTATCCTAGCACCCCTCGCCTGCCAACGAGACCTCTTTGTAAAGGGTATCAATTAGTTTGAGAGCAGCAACTTATCAAAAAACAATGTGGATTGGTTTGGCCGTCTGCTCACCCCCCTCCAGATTTAATAGTCCTCGTAGGGAGGGCGCTGGGGGGACAGTAACCATATAAGTATTCTGTTTTACTATCATTGCAATTTGTTTTTTAATTTGTAGAGAAAAGAAGAAACTGATGAAATCAACTTGTCGGTCATTGGGCGACTGTGACAATGCGGATCCAGTGATCGATTGCTTAACGCAACTGAAACGCGATCACGAACAAGACAGACGTCAACAGTGTGAAGCGGATATGCAACAGCGACGAATGGATATGTGCGATAATAAGCAACAATGCTTGTCTCAATCTGGGTAAATTAGATCGCTTTCACTGCCGACTTGGCCAATGTTACTTTAATGGGCGTCCAGGTTTCTGGTTGGTCTATAAAAGAGTAGGTTTACATTCTAGATTTAGGCTTAGGCTTAGGAACACATTTTTGCAAAGCTTAGGCTTAGGCTTAGGAACACATTTTTGCAACGCTTAGGCTTAGGCTTAGGAACAGATATTTGTAACGTTTAGGTTTAGGCTTAGGCTTAGGAATACGCTTAACTTGGCCCTTTAAAGTAACATTGGCCGCCGACTTTATCCTTTTTTGAGCACTGCAGTTAGGATAAGCACCAAAGGTTTGCCAAAACTTAGGGTCATACTGCAAGTTGAAATTCGATGATATTCTGGGTGTCAGTCTATGTAGGAACCGGGACCGCACACCTTTTCATTAGCCTAAGCGTATGGATGAGCCTACTCCTAAGCATGGGCCGCCTAACCCTAAACTTGCCAGTGAATTTGTCCTGCAGAATCCCTGTCTCCCTGTACTTAAGCAAGCCCTATAACTTGAATGATCAAGCGATGTGTTTTATAGGTCCCGTTGCACCTCACAAGATCTGAACGTCCTTCGCGTTGCATTGTGCGAATGTGAAGCGTCCAATCGTGCAGAAATGCGACAAATATTCAAGCAGGGTATTACAACTTGCATGCAAGACGCAATGCCTTCTGCAGTCGCCGGTCTTGCACGCAGTCTCTTTGGCGATTTGCAATCGTGCATTGCGTCCCAAATCCAAGAATCAGTTGCTGAAAGTATGAACAGAGCACCATTTTGTAGTTCTCGGACGTCGCCTTGTGATTTGTCTTCGTCCGAAATGACTCAAATCGCTCGGGATACTTGTGGCCGGTTGGAAGAATTGAAAATCCGTGTGAAAGAAGGGATCGCTGGATGTTTGAAACAAAATCCATTTTTGGGCGCAGTTATCGGTGACCGAAAGATTGGTGACACTCAAGGTATGCTTCGACAGTGCGCTGAGTCGTCATCGCTGTTTGGCAGTCGTGCAAATCCGTTTGCAACCGGTGCTGGGCCGCGGTTTGGCAATAACGGCGGAAATTCGGGACCGGGCCGAAGCGGATTGTCGGCGTTATTGGCGAAGCTTCTTCAAGGCCAATCTGGCTCGAATTGAAAGCAGAAGTGAG